>WTSP01005287.1:14037-57746 GCA_025331215.1 Actenoides lindsayi | reverse complement strand
CTCGCTGTTCCTTGCTATAACTTCTGCCGAGCCTGACACTTTGCTTCAGCAGGCCTTTCCCTTAAAGATACATGACCATTGTTTTCTAGCCATTCCCAACAACATAAAATAGTACTGCCTCCCATATTAATACCCAAGGTATATTACTTGTCACAAGCTACCAGTCAGACTTTGTGCCAGTGATCTAAGCATTAAACCTGATGGAAAAGTGTTTCTTACTGTCCACTTCTCTAGTATCTCCAATTTGTCTATGAGAATATTTTGGGAGACCATGTTGATGGTCTTGCTAAAGTCAAGATATATACCATGCACTGGTCTGTCCCTGTCTACATAACTAGCCATCTCACTAAAACAGACGATATTTTGGCCAGACACAATTTGCTTTTGATAGGTCCATCTGGCTGTACTCAGTCACCTTCTTCTCCTTCCTGTGCCTGGAGATACACTTGAAAAAAAAGTAGCCAGTTAGGAGATGTTAAGTAGTAACAATTATGAGCAAAGAATCATACTTCTTTTATAATAATGGTGGCATACAATTTAAAAATGAATATTTTTCACCTTCTTGCTATAGAGAGGAGCAAATGATTTATTGCGTATTTAACATTCAACATGCAGAATTCATGGTGGGTATTGAGACTCAGAAAGTCAAATAATCCAATCAGAATCTACATTCTCCATGTACACTTAAATACTACTTAATTAATAATTCTTAACTAGGATTTGATCACAAGTCCTCATCTGGTTTTGTCAATACAAAATTGACAAATTGTAGTAAAGACAGCTTTTTGAATATCTCTCTAGAAAGTCCAGCACAGGTGCTATTTTTTTTTTTTTTAATTCCTTAAAAGCGTAAATCATTTTAGCGGGGAGTTGTTTGGGTTTTTTTTTAGAAACCATACCTTGTCAGTCTTTGATGAATAGTCTCTCCAATATATAATTTTTAATGGAAACATGCCATGTATTCATCAGTATCTGTATGTGTCTACTTATTTTATCCTATGATAGAACATATAGGTACTGGTAATGGAGAATGGACAGCATTTGGATGAGATCCAAGAGGCACAGATGGATAGCAACAGCACAAGCTTATTCAAAAAATAGGAAAGGCAAGAAAATCATATGATAATATTTTGGCTGCAAAGATTTTGCAAGCATCATGAAAACAACTGTGCATCTTTTACATATCATTAAGCCTTGGCTATTACATTAATCAGACTATTTCTCAAACAATTAAAACATCTTTTCAGTGTATTACTCAGCCTTATTATATCAAACACAGGCTTCCTAAAACACATAATCAAGCATATTCTATATTATTAGGAAATCAGATTCCATCTAGAATAGTCTTCTTATGTGGCGTGTTGTCCACAGCTACACTGTTTCACTCTTAGTCTTTTCAAATTATCAACTAAACAGAGCCTGACTTGGTCACCACATAAAATGCCTTGAAAGAAAATACTACAGAATGATGACACTTGCTCTGCACATGCTGCTTTCCTCCCCTGGATTTCATTATCTTTATTTGATGATTTAAAAATCAGCAGCCTAAAGCTACTTGAAAGAATATTTAGATGATCACATATATCCAGGAAACTGTTGGTATCTGCTAGCTGTTACAGAGCAAGCAGAGGACCATCCTGCTTTCAGCACACTGAACATCTGTCTTCTGAGGGTAATACACACCTCCCTTAGCGCATCCTCTCATTTCTGATGAGTCTTCAGTCTTGACATGGAAAAATCATCAACTTTACCTGACATTTTCAAAGAGGATATTTCTGTTTTATGAGTATGATGGAATCACAGTTCCCTTGTTTGTATTAGGTAAGTGTTAAGCATAGGATTTACTATATTAGCATTCTAATGTTACACATTCTATAACCTGTTTCGGCCATTCTTCTTATATGTGGTCACATGATAGGAAACATGGCTTCCAGAAAAAGTGTTTTGTTCATGACTTCATGGAAGCCAAGCTTTCTGCCCTAGGGCTTTATTCTTAATGGATTTATTCTGCATTATTATGCCTTGAACTATTGATGTCTCCTAATAACTGTCAAAATAATTGCCTTCTAAGTAGCTATGAGACATAGCGACTACACTATTAAATTTGAGATTCAAATAAACTTGAGATGCAAATAGATGATCTAAATGTAACCTCAAGTGTACTTTTACCTCATTACTAGAGAACTGACACCAGGACTTTACCCTTGTGGCAGTCCATTCCCGAGCATGGCACTGATAACTTCTGGATCAGAATGCTCACGGGAAATGTCAAAGCAGCTGTGTCTGTTTCCGCTGTTTTTACAAATGTCTACTTGTGGCGATCAAAGTGAGAAAAAATACTGGAAATGTGTTGTACCCTTATATCAAGAGCAGCTAGGAACTGTTGAAATGACTGCATCTTTGTGAATGTGAGAGAAAGGAATAAATGGAAGAAACAATCATTAAATTATGAAGATATGCTACGGAAGCTTTTTGGCAGAATAACTCTTTTTAAACTTCTTTATTTCATTTCCTATTTAGAATTTTGTTAAACACATTGTTGAGAAGAATTAATGGTACTGAAAATGGTTGGTAGGACTTCGGGTTTTTTTGGATGGAAAAGCAAATATTTTAAGACTTCACTGTCTATTAAAGGAAACTAATCCTGTTAATGTCTCCTGTACCCTGCTTTATCACTTCATCTATTACTTGAATTCTCATGTTCTACCCACAAGTTATTCTTACAAGTAAATCTTTACATTCCCAAGGAAAACCTGAGGTCATTATCTATGGCATCTGTCATGGTTTAACCCCAGTGGGCAGCTAAGCACCACACAGCAGCTTACTCACTCCTCCCTTCAGTGGGACAGGGGAAAGAGAACTGGAAGGGTGAAAGCGAGAAAAGACATGTGTTGAGATAAGAACAGTTTAATAATTGGAAAAACAGATAAACAACAAACAAGCAAAACACACAACCCCAAACCTCTAACAAGAAAGGAAAATAAAAAACTGGGAGAAATAAAACACAAGAAAGAAAAATTATGCAAATGTAAACAACTGCTCACAACCAAGTGACCAATACAGCTAGTCCTTGAGCAGCAACATGCCCTGCCAACACTCCTCCTAGTTTTATTTCTGAGCATGATGCCATATGGTATGGCATATCCCTTTGGTCAGCTGAGGTCAGCCATCCCAGCTGTGTTTTCTCACAAACTTTTGTGCCCCCACAGCCTACTCACTGGTGAATTAGTACGAAAAGCAGAAAAGGCCTTGACTCCATGCAAGTGCTGCTCAGAAATAATGAGAGTATCCCTGGGTTAACACTGTTTTCAGAACAAATCCAAAATATATCCCCATACAAGCTACTATGAAGAAAATTAACTTTACCCCAGCCAAAACCAACACAACTTCCATGATTTCTCTCCAGTAAGTAGAAAGGCCTGAGCTGATTTCATCCTTATGTCACAAATAGGCTGTTTTCAAACACAAACATAAGAAAGAAAAAAAAATAAAAATTTTTTGGGGATGTACAAATAGTTTCAGCATGCCAGATGGGAGCAAATAAAGTAATAAAAAGACATAGTTTATCTTTACTAACTATAAGCGTCAGAAAAAAACTACTAGAAGTAGGGACCAGAGGAGGGCCAAAAAAGTGGTCAGAGGGCTGGAACACCTCTTCTGCAAAGACAGGCTGAGGGAGTTGGGGTTTAGCGTGGAGAAGAGAAGGCTCTAGGGAGACCTTAGACTGGCCTTCCAGTACCTGAAGGGGTCTACAATATAGCTGGAAGAACATGTTGCAGTAGGACAAGGAGCAATGGTTTTATACTAGAGAAGGGTAGATTTAGACTGGTCATTACGAAGAAGTTCTTTACTATGAGGGTGGTGGAACACTGGAACAGGTTGCCCAAGGAGGTGGTGGAGGCCCCATCCCTGTAGACATTGAAGGTCAGGCTTGATGATACTCTAAGCAATCTGATCTGGCTAAGGATGTCCCTGCTTACTGCAGGGTGGTGGGTTTGAAGGTCCTTTCCAACCTGGGGCATTCTATGATTCTATAAGTATTATGGAGAAAACAGTGAAATAATAAAATATAGGAGTTAAAATAAACACATTTTTAAATAAAACATCATGTAAGTGGTACAGTCTGAAATATTTGTTAAGGATTTTTAAAAACAACTCAAAGACAAAAGATGGGTCGAGATTGCAGTAAGTTTTCTATGAAGGAAATAAGAAAAAGAAAAAGTACTGAAAAATAGAGAAGATCTAAGATTATTCTCTGCCTGAGCTTGTATAGGTGCCATACTTCTTAGATGGTAAGTGCTATTTTTGTATTCAGAATTTAATCCTGAGTTTCAGTGAAACTTCTTATCTTCAAAAGAAAAAATAAATCAAAACAAAGCACAACATCAAAATCTTATCAAACATAGAATTTGGTAGCTTAAATACACCTGTATACATATGGATTTATTTTTTTTCTGACAACTCTTTGTTACATGAAAGAGACAACTTTACTGAAAGATCTCTTGTTTTTCTTCATAGTTTAATCCAAAATATACCAGAACTGTAACAACAGTCTCATGTTTTAGAACAGTTAGAGGGAGAAATCACTAGACTGCTCCACTAATGCCATGAAATAGAAAAGGAGAAAAATTAAGCATATAGCATAAAAGAATCCACCTTAATGTATCATATACACATGTAATTGTTTTTTCAAGTTACCTGAATATTCTATTGTATACCATTGATGAGCTTTTCCATGCAAGAATAGAGACAGGCAGAACTAGTCAGCCTAGAAAGAACAATAGTAAAATTTGAACCAATTGGTAAAAGAGGTAGACATTTGAAGTTCTCAGAGAATATTCGCATTTCACCATGTTATTTTGAAAAGGTAGTTTATTGACAGTTCTAAGAGCAGCAGTTTAATGCTTAGTAACACAGAAGGAATTAAAAACAGAATAGAGCATTGAAGAAACAACCAATATCGTACAGAAAGATTTTCAGTACATGTCCTAAATACCTTCTCTACAAATATTATTTACATTCACGTGGCATAGCTTTCTACATATTGTGTTTCAACCAGTTATCTAAGATACTTTAAAATTCTGATCTGAAAAATGCAACTCTTTGTTAAAATAACTTCTGAAAAAAGACACTGATTGAACAGGGCCTGAAGTAGAAGAACAGATCCTTGTTTGGGATAAAGCATATACCTCCTGTTTTGTATAGAAATATAACAATAAACTGAGCAATGCATAGTCTCTTGGAGAAGCAGGACTACTGATAGCCTTGTGTAACCTAAAATCGTGCTTCAAGAGAAGAAAACTGATACTTTTTCAAAGTCTTAACTACGAGGGAGAAACAAGAGCAGGGCTGATGATGAGGCCTGAGCCAAAACGTTCTGTGAAATATTCAGTGAAATATGGCACCTGGGCAGTGGACACAGGCAGGGGGGTATCCCAGGTGGAATTACTCAGTGCAATGATGTAGCTGGGAAATTAAATATCTACAATTTTCACTATTGCATGTGAGATTTAGACCTGCTGCCACACTGAATAAGCAGTTCTAAACCTGTACTATTTAGGAAATCTTTTTACAAATTCCTTAAACCTATTTTTTCCAGTCGTTCACCTGTAGTTTGAAAGAGTGTATACCCAATAACACATTCTGCATTATGCAGCACATGAAATCTTTTTGGATTTTGAACTGGAGAAGGGTGGAGGACTGCTTCGGAACAGGATAAGAGGCATCAGGTGGTGGGACACCACCACCCCCCTACAGAGGAAAAGAGAAAATAATTCGAAATGAGGGATCCTGGCCTTAAATTCCATAGTGCTGTATTTCATGTGAGAAGTTCATGAAGTCGTTTTGACTGTCCTATCTCACAAGAAGGAATCAGCATTTTTGCAAGTTTCCTCAGTGGTATAACCTCTGATGTATGGCTTCCTGTAGCTAAATGAATTAGTGCCATCCGTAGAGCTCTGCTACATTGCTGCTGGTCCCCTGAATGCACCATGTGCATTCTGCCAGGCTTCTCTCCATAGTAAAAACTAAACTAGTTCAGAAACCCATTCAACTACTCATTTTATGTCATTATATTTTAATTAATTCTTTTTAAAACTCCTATGAGAAAAGGATCTGGGCATTTTCAGCATTGAATTTAAAGCTAAAATTAAGGCAATGAATCAGGCTGTGGTAAATTAGAAGCTAATATTCTAAAAGTATTTGCCACAGAACATAACAAAACTGGAAGCCATGTACTATGTCAACATTTTGAATGTTGACATAGAGCACCTGTTTCCCCCCCACACATTATGGTTTGTTTCTCTTTAGAATAAGAATCCTGTTTCATTTTCTACTATGAGCAGAAAATGCCTTCAATGTTACTGTTATAAGCTTTAAAAAAATTATTCATCAGTATTAAAAAAAAAAATGAATCCTGTATGTCTAAGATTTAAAATCTTTTTTAATATATAATTAATATATTTGGTTAATGATAGGAACATAATTTGTAGTGTTCTTTTGTCATGCAATATACAAATTATCATAGAAATAAAGTGTCAGTGTGACCAGATATTTTTTCAATTTTAATACTTCCTACTAATTTCCAACAGACACATTATGGTAATTTCACTAATTATCACGTGTATCATTTTAACATTTCAGTGATTTGATTCACTCTTGATTTGAATGACCTTAGACACCTGTAACCAAATATGTAATTTGTTCCACAGTTTTAATGGACAACATAATTTGGGAAACTTTTTCCTATTCTCACTCCAGGTATTCCGGCACACACCAAAAACATGGCAGAAGGATTGTAGCGCAATAAATGGTTTCAATGGCCCTAATATCAAGGTCAGTAAGAATAGTCATCTTTTAAGTGAAGGCCAGGTTGGGTTCTACACTGAAATGCAAAATAAACAGGCTTAAGGCCACACCACTTGAAACGACTGTGGCTGCAGTGCAACGGGCAACTCTTGAAACATATAGAAAATCTTTGTGTAAATTTTGAACTCAGCCCACTTACATAAAAGGACAACCTAAACTATATTTTGTGTCTCAACACAAAATGAAAATCTGGCTTGCCACAGATTTCAAAATGTTCTCCTCTACTTGTTTTTGACACCAAGGGCATTGGATTTTTCCTTTATTATTTTGAAGTTGAAGACAGTATGCTTTATTTAAAATAACAAGCTACAGGTCTCAAAATTATTAGCTGACACAACAGCTATTTGAGCCTCTTTTGTGTTCCCCAGATGGAGAACAAAGGAACTTAACTCTGACAACTGAGAAAAAGCACCAAAAGAAAAACAATAATTGAGTACAGGTCTGTGCTACTCAAAAGAGGGTAATATAATATATTCTGTAGAATAAACCAAGTGTGAAGAGGTTTAAAATATATTAGTTTGTTAGAAAGAGGAATAAAACCACTAAGTTTAGATAAAAAAGAAAATTCCTGTTATGGAATGCTAGTAAGTGTGAAGTAAGAAAAACATTCACACTTTTTTTGGTTAATGTTACATTGTTTTATAAGTTTTGCTCTATATTTACATTCTGAAAGTTAAATATTTTGTTTTGAAGAGGATGTCCCCAGTCATCACAATTTTAACATCTCAGATACTTCAAATAAGTCTATAAGGACAGCTAAACAGCTTTGGATGGGAAGATGTGATACAGTTTGCTGAAGAGTACTATTGTCACTTGCAGACATAGCTGAAAAAAAGGATGAATTTTGGTATATCGGCTGGAGATACAAAGGCAGACATAAGGCTGACATTAGGAAAGTAATTAACATGGACAAGAGATCTATGGCTGCTACAAAGCTCAACTTGAAGCTTAAAATCATCTAAAGTCCTCTGTGTGCATTTTTTTTTAAGAAGGTATATTGTGGAGTTTTTTATTTTTCAAACAGAGAATCAGAGATTATTATACTTATTTTTTCATTTTTCCATGATTCTATGGTGACTTGTAACTTTCTTATTGTTGTTCATTCTTACTCACTTTAATATTTAAAGAACATAATTAATGTGCTTCAAGATTAAATTCATGAAAATAACAACACCAAATGAAAAATAAATTATTAATTTACATTTTCTTTAGAGTACTCATTTATTTAGAAAGATATAAATTAATGACATGCGCATTAGCATTTTCTACCTTTTTTAGATATATAAACTAGTTCTAAAATACTGTCAATATCAAGAGGCAGTACTTCAGCAAACATCAGTATCTGGGATATAGTTATTTATTCACCTGTACTTTTAAGGATGATTTGGTTTGTATTGTTTTGATTGTAGTAATAACTGGTGAGAAGGTAAAAGAAAGTAGCATTTGACAAATCTTGTTGCTTATAGAGACTTACAACTCAAACTCCTCAGAACTGGAAAAATGCTAATCTAACAGAAAATTAACCTCATGCACACAACTGAGGTAATTAAACACTGGGTTAGACTTTTAATTTGCATGGCAGTTTTGAGAAAGAGTAGACACCTCAGAAAATTGTGGAAGCTTTAGGAAATTTGCATTACATTTAGAAGACTCCATGAATCAGCTCGAAGGATAGTACCCGACATCTTTTCTCTGGGAGGGGCCAAGGTATAGTGGAAGAGAAAACCCTAAAAAAACCAAACCACTGCCACAAAGTTGAATCTTGTGTTCCAAAGTAAAGAAAGTAAGACTAGAAAGTTAAAAGTATGCTTCATAATTTGTCCATGTTCTGTTCACATTACTTCCAAGCCAACAGCCTGCGAGCAGTGTGCTGACTTGCCAATCCTTATCAGTCACATGGAGGTCAGTGACCACTGGAGGCATATCCTAGCCTCCCTGCCAATCACCCTTGCAAAAATTAGACAAGATCAGAAGATGCCTTTCAAAAACAATGTTGACACAGCACAAACACAAATTGGGAAATGTTTTTTAGGGAAAGATGGCATTTAGAAGAATGATCACATGAAATGTCATATTTGATAGACAGGGCTTCACTTTTTCACCTGGCAGAGATCTGTCAGCAAAATAATTTCTGGAAGTCTGTTCAGATAGCCAACACTGGTTCCAAAAATGTCTGCATCCCTAAATAAATGGCTGCTCTAAAGAAATTGAAAACTAATGATTTATATTTTATTTGACATTATTATTATTTTTATTACTTTATGCATTTTACCCTTCCAAAGAACATAAATCTGTATCATTGGGGAAGACTGCAGAATTTTCTTATAAAAAAGATAAACTTCATGGCATGACTATTTCTCCTTACTTATCATGAAATATGTGAAAGAACATAATGAAATTATTTTCTCATTGTAAAAAACTATGTGAAAGGAGGAGGAGGAAGAGATGCTCCAGTTGCCAAAGCAGAGATTCCCCTGCAGCCTCTCTCAGAGACAAAGAAGGAGCAGGTATTGCCTTGTAGCCCATGGAGAGGACAATGCTGGAGCAGATATCTACACTGCATCCTATGGAGGATGCCACACTGGAGCCGGTGGATATTTCTGGAGAGAAACTGTATTCCATATGAAAGATCTATGTTAAAGAAGGAGAAAACTATGAAGAGGAACGGATGGCAGAGAAAAACTGTTATGACCTGACCACAACCACCATTCCTCATCCCCCTGCACTGCTAAGGGAAGGAAATAGAGGAGTTGGGAATGTGGAACAGAAGTTTAGCCTGTGAAAAGAGGAGGGAGTAACAGAAAGGTCTTACAGATTTTGTCTTTTCTTCTTACCATTCAAATCTATTCTAATTGGTAATAAATTAAATAATTTTCCCCAAGTCCAGCCTGGTTTGCTTATGATGCTAATTTGTAAGTGATCTTCCTCTTTTCATCTCAGCCCATAAGCTTTTCCATCTTATTTTCTCCTCCTGTTCTGCTGAGGATGGGGTAAGAGAAAGTAGCTAGGTGGGCATCTGGAAGATGGCCAAGTCAACCCACCACATGCTGTAGCTAGAATGCAGTTCCTATTTCTGTCATTTATCATCTCTGTTCCTTGCATTAGTACAGCCTCCAGCTACTGTCCTTTCTTTTAGTCCTTCTAAAGAATGATGATACTACCCTCTTCCCTTTCAAGTCCTTTTGAAAATAATTGAAATAAATTAAATAATTGTGACTATTAGTAAATAGGTTGCAAATAGTATCTGTAATAAAAAACAAACAACATCAACAATATCAACAAAACCACACACACACACACAAAATAACCACCACAAAAATAACAACAAACAAAAATCCCCAAAGAAACAAAGAACCACATAGAATGTTTTTATGCATTTGAGACAGATTATTTAAAAGTTTGACTTTTGGGAAAAAGCTTCCTTTATATGCCTTGATGTCATTAATGATTTTTTTGTATCATTAATGGTGTCTGAAATGGAAAAGAATAAACCCTTACTAGCATTTTTTTTTGAGAAATTCTAATTTGTCCACTAATAATTAGATATTTTTTGCCAGACTTAAAAACAAATAAACCAACCCAGTTCTTTGAATATCTGTGTAGATATTGAAAAAACAAGATCCTTAGGTACATTTCAAAGATGTGTTAAACCCACAGGAGGTAAGGGAGTTGGCACCTTTATTCTGAGCAGGTGTCCAGTTCCTTTGGGGCATTACAAGTAATGCTCAGGCCAAAAAGTGCCACACCTAAAGCCAAATATCAAATCCTCAAAGTCAAGCATCATCCAAATCAGTCTTTCATCAGTAAATATCAACAAAATACTGGATACTTATTTTACATGCACAGAGGCCTTCTCCACTACCCCTCCCCAATAATTTGTGGTCTGTTTTGATATGGTTTATTCATTTTACAGTGTTCTAAAAAGTACTAAAATCTGTGCTACCCAATACAGAATTTGTAGAGAATCAAGATTTTATTAAGGCAAGCTTCTTTTAAAGATTAATAGAGAATTATTAATCTTTTACCAAAGATGGGCTGTAAAGTGTAAACATATCATACCTAATCCTGTAGAAAATTATTTCAACTATTTCTAACCAATTCATACAAGCTTTTCTTCCATCTATTGCTTCTTCTACTCCATGTTCACACTAAAATTTTACCAAAAAATCCTAACTACCTCAGAAAAGTTAAACCCTTCATCAATACTCATATATAGCAGTTATCAGTATGGTTTTAAGGTCTCTCAAACAAGAATTCACAGAACTAAGAAAACATAATTTTAATCATTCTAATAAAATGAGTCAGATTTCAGGAAGATAAAAGGAACATTAAGCTTACAAACTACTTTACTGCTGTTTTAAATCTCAAATGATTTGAAACTCCATTGGAACATTATTGAAGAAAGTATTGCCAGTACCTTTGTTCAAAAGAAGGATTTATTCAAGAAAAACAGAAGGGAAGGAAGATGAAACCACTTTACTCAGTAGCATCTGAGTTTTCTCAGGAAGTCATTAAATACTAAGAAAACCATATGGCTTCAAGATCTTACCAGAAAAGTTTCAGGCTAAATTTAGAGCAACAGAGGAGACAAGCTAGCTAGTATCTTAGTCAGATCACATAAAAAATGTAAGACTATTGTCTGTAAAAACATATTGGAAGACTGCAGGCAATTATTCTGTACCTTCACCTATTTGTTGTCTCTTTAATACACTCCTTTAGTATGTGTCCTAAAAAAACCTCCAATTTGTGAGAATTCAGTACTAACATACAATCGTCTCTTTCCTTAATCTGACATTCATATGTCATAAAAATCAAGATGCATTTGGACTTCTATGCCTAAGTGTTAGATATATAGTAAGATTAGTAGAGAAGAAAAAATAATTAAAGAGTATTTGTAATCTCTTAATTTTATTACAAATACTTCACAAAATTATTTTGCTTGATCTTTCCAAAGGACATTTGAAATATAACTGGGTAACTTTTTCTGTCAGTATTGTGGCTACTTGTTCTATTTGGAAAAACAAACAAACATTAAAAAAAAATTCCTCAAATTTGGGGGGGTTTAGGGTTTTTTTTATAGATAGAATGTAGAAATTTTTCAAAGTGACGTATTTTCTCAATTCAAATACTTTAAGAACTTTTAATAAATATCACTTTGCAAATCTTTGACTTTTAAAATGCAAGGATGCTTCAAATTTACAAAGAAAAATCTTGTCATTTGAGCTATGAATAGATTACATAAAACATAGGAGTTTTTCTCTGCAATGAAATTTAAAAAGGAAGAAAAGGACTAAACAGTCATACTTTACATTAACAGTCTAGTTACTGACAGATTTTAAAAAGTTCAGAAGTAGAATATAAGCCTATATATCATGTATAAGTGTGGTGACATATATGTCTCTCTTAGGTAAAGTTTTCTACTTTAAAGAGGCAGAGACCAACATTTGTTCTTATGAATTCAGAGCAGTATATAAAATGACTATTCCATAAAATTTCATAACAGTTGTTGTAATTGTGAAAGTTTTATATTTTTCTTAATTTTATTCCTTTTTGCAAACTCGCAAAGCTAATAATCCACATATTAGAATGGCAAAAACTTTGAACTTGTAAACAGCAGATATACTGCACCTTTTTTTTTCAAAAGGACTAACAACAGCTTCAAGCAAAAACACATAACGATCTAATGCAACTGTTGATGCCAGAGATGTGAGGAAGCTAATATTCTATTATATTTGTCTTTGACTAGGATAAATGAGTCTGCCAGACAGAATAAAAGGACTTCATGCCTCTGATCACCAGGTATTTTCAGAGATTAGAGACTCTGAACTGTACAGAACAAAAGAGTATTTTAGTGCCAGGGACAGGGTCAAATTCTGCTCTTAACTACAACTATCTATTCACTGAAACAAGATACATAAGAACAGTAATTGTCCTAATATATCAAGATATTCCCTTCCTTCCGAAGTATTTCCTTTGTAATCAAGCAAACTGCAAAGTAGTATCTTCCATATAAGTCATCAAAGATTAAATTTAAGACTACTTTGCATTATTGAGATACAGTGTCTGTTTCTTGCCATGGATATACTTCAATTGTGAAGCTCACATATTTTTATTAGATGAGAAACATTATTCTGAGTTCAGCTAATTTGATTGGAGACAACAAGCTTCTGAGGTCTTTATGACCAACTTGCTACACCCCTCACCTTTGTATATTATTCCTCTTTCCACATATAAAGTTATGTATTATATCATTGTTCTTGAATCTGGTCTATTTAATAAAAGAAATGAAGAGGAAAAGAAAATATTTTCTCCCGATATTAATTGCTAAACTTGGTTATGACAACAATGAACATAAACATCTCGTTACAACCTTGTTTAGTTTTCACACTAAATCTGAGTTTAACTGCTGTTTTCACAGTATAGGTTGCATTTTGGCTTTCAGTTCTGCACCATCCATGATGGCACTTTACCTGAGAAAATCTTGCTGTCACAGAGATTTCCTCTTAAAAACCTTTTTCATTGTAGATTCCTGGTTTGGGTCTTTAGGCTTTTTGAAAATCAAATCTGACTATCTAGATGATGACATAAGTTGCTAGGAGACATAGAGATGTCACAGGCTCAGTTTTGCACCCAAAGTGCAATTCTGAAAGTATATGGACTTGATTAGATTCACTTACTTAACCAGGACTTTTCTATGTTTTGCTAGAACAGCAGTGGAAGTCTTCTAGATTTTCTCTTGCAGTTTCAAATTGCAAAAACTTCAGAAGAAAAAGTTACCAGAGGTCTTCCAAGGAGAAGTAACAAAGGAAATATTGCAATTGTCTACAAGCTATGAAACAGCAACTTTCTACACATTACAGTATTGGTTTATTTGTCATAGAAAGGAGGACTGAAATAGAATTAAATCTGCTACAGGAAGAAAACCAATCCAATGCAAATCAGGTGTAAAATTCATAGCCATTTATTAGTTGTTACCTGCTTCTGTGTACACTTTTATTAGAGTACAGTGTCAGAAAAGGTTAACCTAGGAAGATATAAAACATTTCGTCTTTTGAGGTAAAGACCAGCAAAGTATAACTAAGATTTAATACAATTATAAAATCAAGGGGTTTTTGAGATCTTTCTTTAAATATACATACTAGACCTACAAGAGCTTGTAGGGTAGAATATAGGATTTACCTAGCTGGCAGTAAGACTTATCCTAGTAGGAATCTCAAGAGACGGTGAAGTTCATAAACTACATTATCAAAACCATACCAAATAGAAAAAGGGAAACTAAAAATCACATGCAGATAATATGCTTCAGCATTTTGTTATTAAACTTGATGTGCAACAGTATGTGGAAAAAATGTTATTAAGATTTACAAGCTTACTCTGTGAAAAAATAAAGGTCCATTATTGAGAAAGCTGGAACAAAGAATTAAGAACTTGATGCTAATTTGAGACGTTACTTCATTTTTAATATCCTTATTCTGATGCAGAGCAGGATTAACAAACCAATGAAAGTTTAATTTTGTTCATATCTGTTTAGGGAGATCCTTGAATCTTCAGGATTTTTCAACATACTTAACCACTAAATCCATTTTCATGGAATGAGTGGGATCTGTATTTTGTAAGATCTCAAACTTATTTTAACCTAAAATTCAGCATTTATAAACCTGTGTATCTTGATATAAAAAAGAAACATGTACAGAGACCCTTTATCAGAAATCTGTTCTAATAGTACCTCCTGAACTTTGACCTCCACAGGGAGTAGTGTAACAATCCAGAGATATTAATTCTGATGAGCTAACCTCTTGAAAATTTTCTAAAATAAGTATTTTAAAAGGGCCTTAAAATGAAATTCCATAGTTTCTACTCAGTTCAGTTTTAAATTCCCAATTGTTAGCTAAATATTTCAAGCTGTTCTATTTCCTGTATTTTTTCTTAATAATCAACTTTAATATACTGTCAAAAACTGTTTCAATGTAGAGAAAAATATTCTTTGGTAAGAACACTTTCACATACTAAAAAAATACATCATTACCTACTTAGTGTGCAATGTCCTTCTTTGAATAACACTTTATGTAGGAAGAATAAAAAGAACTGGTATGCATTTAGGTACTGTCATCACATTTGATATCACCGTCATCAAATGGTAAAGAGAGTGTTTACTAAAACAGGACCATTTCTTTTAAGCGTGCTCATCAGCTCATACACATTCCATAGGTTCTTCACAAAGGAAAATTGAAGTCCATGTGACTTGAACATACAAGGACAGTTGTTCCAAGATATATTTTCAAGATCAGGGCTTTCATTTTCTAATGGGAAAATTTGGAAGAAGGTATGAAACTTGCAGTTCAAGAAAAATTGAACAATACTTTCATAAAATTGGGAACAGTACATATAAATAAATCCAGTATTTCAGTGGTAAAAAAAAAAAAAAAAAATTAAAAACACAGTGTAGAATTCTAACTGCAAACCATCTTACTAGTGAAAATCATTGTGAAAATTTGTGTTTATGAATAGGTGAACAAATACAACACATTGATGCTTCCAAACACAAAGAGTTTTGTTCAACAGTCATCAAATGAAAATCACCATTTTTTTGAGAAGGGAATAGAGGGGGAAGGAAGGAGAAGAAAGCTGCACAGAGGTCTATTTTCTTCCTACTTTGCTGCCTCCTTGCTATTGTTTTCTGAAGAACAGAGTAAATATGGACAATACTTCCACTTATTTATTTGGTTTAGTGTTAGTTTAATTTAGTGTTTATTAATTTGTTATGCCTTTAGTCTCATTATTATCTACTGACTTTCTTGAAGGTATCTTGACTTTAGGACATTCAAAAAACACCCATGCAATTGTCATCCTGAGAAGGACATCTTAATGTAGGGCAAATGCAAAATTAATTCTGTAATTGTGACAGAAAGATGTAATTTCAATTAACCAAAACAAATTGGTGGGGTTTAAATTAAACATTATGTGTATCTGTTTAATATTTTCTGACCTTAGTAGACTGAGAAGATTTTAAAGCTACAGATGTGAGATATTCATAAAATCCAGGGCAGGATAATAGATGGGTCACAAAATATTAAAAACATAGTATTACTACATGACTTTCATAGACATACATAAAAATTAACACCCTATTATGTGTAAATTTCCCTTAATCATCAAGGGAAAGATTCAGCTAAGAATGTCCTCCTGTTAATTTCAGGAATTTTATCTGTAATATAAGATATTTATAACCATTTCCTTGTAAATTACTGTGATTTAGTTAAAATAATTAGAAAAATGACACATGAACCAGGAGATGCGTCAACCTTATTGTCTTCAGACATTATTCTTGTCAGCATATCTTCTAAGAAAACATACAATTGAGAAGGTTTTTACCTTGAACACAAGCAGCTATTTTAGATCTCTAGGAAGTGTTATAATACAACAGAAAACTTAAAGTATAACTAGAAGTAGTGGTACTAGAATATGGAAAAAAGAATTCATTCTGAACAATGTCCTTCAAAAATCTAGGAAATAGCTAGTAGCTAATTGTAGCTTTACTGTCTGACAGCTATTCTTGCTTAAAGTTCAATTTTAGATATTTGCAGTAAGCAGGAAATAGGAAATAAAGGAGCTGGGAGAAATACATTGAGATAACAGAACTGTAAATATGAGTTCAGAAAATTTACACAATATATAGATCTAACACAGTTATGAAAACTGCACAAAGACCTATCTTTGGGATTTTAGTTTCCAATAACTGTAATGCTGTAAACCAGAAGTAGATGCTATATAGACATTTGGAAACTGAAGACTTATGAAACTTCTTTTTTGAAAAAAGAACAAAGGAAAAGTGCTTAAAACACCTCTTTTCCTCTGTTTTATGTGGTGCCACACATTACATTAATTTCTCTTCAGTGATTCTGGAAAGTGTATACAATATTTATCCAGTAGGCTGCTACCTATTCTCTTTTCATACCAATTTAAAAGTTGAATAAGTTAATATAGTCAGATTTTTTATGTCATTGTAATTGGGAAGTATATAAAGGAATAAGACTGTGATTTGACAACTAAGGCATTACTTCTGATCAATGTATTCTTGTCAGTCTGCTTGCAAGAAAACAACAGAGCATTAATGAAAATGACATGAGAAAATAAGCAGTGAAAATTTCTGTCAGTAGCTCAGTTAAGACTGAGAATGGGAGGAGAATAAAATTGAGTAAAACTTAACTGGAAAAGTATGAAGCACAATGTTCAGACAAAAGCCCATATTTAGTAAGATTACTTCTGACAGGTTGGTGCTAGGTAACTGAAACATGGCATATAAAATACTCAAAATTAATGTTTTTTTTGTCTGCCATATGCAAGTCACATTTTCAAAAAAAACCCAACCCTAAAAAAACAAACCAAAGCAACCCTCCCTCAAAAAAAAAACCAAAACCAAAACCAAAAGCCTGAAGCTCATTTCTAAAAATACTACATAAAATGGTCCCAAGATAATTGAATTTAAATTGAATTTACAACCTAGCTGATGAACAAAATTCAAAATACCTTTAAAAGAGGTTATAAAAAGGTTTAAAGTTTCCCAGTTGTTTTAACCCTTCTGTATATGAATAATATTTTAAAACAAAAGTTTCTTGTGTCTTCTCTACTTTGAAAACAGAAAATAGTGGTGGCAGCTTAAAGCTAGAAAATCATACTAAAATAAGGATCATTTGTATCTTCTTTTGGTTTTAATCGGTTGCTAGAATTAAAACCACTTTTCAAAATGCAACCCTGGTGAAAACTGGACAGAATTGCTGCAGTACTTACATTGGATAAGAGGTTTCTGTTGACAATAGCTGAGAATTTCAATGAACAAGTGCGATAAGAATTGAGAGTTGATTACACTAAGTGAACTAATTTACAGCTCACTGCTGCTGAATCTCTTTTTTATCTCTCTCAACGCCAAACTTCCAGAGTATGTTCTTAAGTATCAGAATGCTCATACACCAGATCAGTACTGCTGATGGCAAATAAACACCATTTAAGCCTCATACAAAATGTGATTAGAAAGGTCTTCTTTTCATTTCCCATCAGCAGCAGTTCAGACGCTAGATGAAGGTATAAGCTAAAGGTGTCAAATAAATTGCGAAATATATAGCATTTAATAAACTGAGCTCACACTTGCTGCTGCAATTTGAAGCTTTTTATACATGAATACTTGCAGAAAATAGGCATCAGACACAAAGCATTTGAATTTTCATACTCACTGTCTACAGTAGAACAAGCACCTATGTAAGAAACAGATTCAACATTAATGGATGTCTTCCACATGGCTTGGAACAAAATGGATTTTGTGATCTGCATGCAGATCAAATTGCTTACCCTGCTGCTGGGATTCAAACATGAATACTAGTTGATGCATATTAACTGCAGCAGTAACAACAAAAGGCAACCTATTTTTTTGCACTAACACACTGTGTTCATAACTATTCATCAGGGCCCTAATAAAGAGGTAATTAACTGAGCCAGACATTTCTGAGTGAATTCAATGTGATTAGAACTATACATGTGATTTTGTGTGACCATAACAGGAAAAAAATCGGAGCTTGAACATTACAGGCAGGCAATACATTTCACAGTAGTACATTATTTGTAGAAAAGAAACAAATAAGCAAACAAACCTCCAGAGGAGTCTGTATATCTCACTAAGTATTTATTGACATAGGTTCAAAGAATAATTTCTTTTGGAAGGGATATCTGGAACTCACCTCATCCATCGTCCTGTATAAAGCTAACTTCCAGTTAGGCAAACCGCAAGTTACGTTGTCCTACTCAGGGCTCTGTCCACTTAAGTTTTGAAAACTCCAAGAATAGCTATTCCCCAACATCTCCAAACAGTCCGTTCCAGTGCTTAATGATCCTTGTTATACGATATTGTTACCTTTGGCTTTCCCTTGCAAACACTTATGACTGTTACATTATACCCTGTCACTGTTCACCACCGAGTCTGACATCATCTCCGCTATCAATCTGTTAATGAAAGGCTGCAGGTTTGGTCCCCCCAAACCTTCTCTGGGCTGACAAAAAGACCAGGTGCAGATGTAGTAACCTTAAGCAATAAATTATAAATTCTCAGTATCACCTCCAACAACTCAAAATATGTCCAGTCTTGGAAGGTGCCAAGGGTTAGGGCTGGGCTGGCTACTAGATGAATATCAGAGGCACTCTATCAGCCCCTCTCCCTTCCCAAAAGGGGAAAAGAAAGGGAATAAGGGAGAGACACTTAGGGATTAGAAGAGAAAAATAAAACTGTTTTAATGAAAACAGTAATAATAAAATTAAGTATATATAAAACCAGTATCAAACCCCGCCTCTGTACCCTCTCCAGCATCTGAATGTCCTTCTTGTGGAGAGAGGCCCAAAACTGGACATAGTATTCGAGGTGAGGCCTCACCAAAGCCGAGGACAGAGGAATGATCAGCTCCCTGCTCCTGCTGGCCACAATATTCCTGATACAGGCCAGGATACCATTGGTCTTTTTGGTCACCTGGACACAATGCTGGCTCATGTTCAGGTAGCTGTCAATCAACACCCCCAGATTCTTCTCTGTCTGGCAGTTCTCCAGCCACTCCTTCCCAAGCCTGTAACACTGCTGGGGGTTGTTGTGGCCCAAATGCAGGACCTGGCATTTGGTCTTACTGAAGCTCGTAAAATTGGCATTGGCCCAGCAATCCAGCCTATCTAGATCCCTTTGTAGAGTTTCCCCATCCTCAAGCAGATCAACACTTCCACCTAGCTTGGTGTCATCTGCAAATTTACCAAGGGCGTACTCTATCCCCTCATCCAAATCATTGATGAAGATACTAAACAGGAGTGGCCCCAGTACTGAGCCCTGGGGGACACCACTCATGACTGACAGCCAATTGGATTTAACTCCATTGACCACAACTCTTTGGACTTTTCCATCTAACCAGTTTTTCACCCAGGAAAGCGTATGCCCATCCAAGCCAAGAGCAGTCAATTTCTCTAATAGAACACTGTGGAAAATGGAGTCAAATGCCTTGCTAAAGTGAAGATAGACAACATCCACAGCCTTACCTTCATCCAACAAGTGGGTCACCCTGTCATAGAAGGAGTTCAGGTTTATTAAACAGGACCTACCCTTCATAAACCTATGTCGACTGAGCCTGATCACCTGGTTGTCCTGCATGTGCAGCATAATGGAACCCAGGATGATCTGCTCCATCAGCTTCCCTGGTACCGAAGTCAAACTGACAGGCCTGTAGTTCTCTGGATCATCCTTTCGTCCCTTGTCATATATGATACCTCAGCTTTATACCAAATATCACATATATGGGATGGAATACCTTGTTGCTCTGTCCTGGTCTGAGTGAGAACAGAACTAATTCTGTTCAGTAATTTTACTTTTAAGCTCAGTTCTTCTAATTAACTGCACTTTCTGAGGGTAGCAGCCTGTTCTCACAGGCAGCATCTGCTTCTAGCAGGGATAACACCTCATGTTTAGAGTTAATACCAAGGATTGGTATGCAGACCAAGGCCACTGCTGGATCTTGTGTACCACATTGGGGGGTGCAGAAAGTTAAAGGCTGCACCTGCAGGGAGGAGCGGACAGGACAGGTGACTTACCAATGAGGTATTCCATCCCATATACATCATATTCGGCATAGAGCTGAGGGATCTGAAGGGTCTCTGGGTTCTTCTCCCCTCTTGGACTGCTTTGCCAGCTTTTGCTTGGCTTGGCTCTGGTCCTCTTTTGGTTCCTTCCTCAGAGTACCCAAGGAGGCCTCTGTCCATTTTGCCTTTGATCCAGTCTGTGTGTTCCTGAACCCAGTACCAGAATACAGCTCCTCAACACAGCTCCCGTCTGCAGTGGAACCCAGTCTGAGACTCCCCCGGTGCCTGCTCCACAGCATCAGTGGTGACGGTGATGTAATTACCTTCAGGGGGGTTGGGTTCGATACTGGTTTTGTATATATCTGTATATATTCCATTATTAATATTATTAATTTCATTTTCATAAAAGCTGTTCTAGTTTCCTTTTCTAATTGCTAAGTTTGTCTCCCTTATTCCTTCTCTTTTCCCCTTTGGGGAGGGAGAGGGGTTAAGAGAGAGCGTCTGTTATAGGTCTAAGGGGCCGCCCTGACCCTAAACCGTGACATGGTCTGTTTAGGGTCACCTGTCCTGTCTGCTCCTCCCCACAGGTGTGGCCTTTTACTTTCTGCACCTCCAATGTTGTATACAATATTTAACAGTGGCCTTGGTCTGCATAAGAACGAGTATAAGGAAGAGCTTTTCTGCATACCAATCCTTGGTAGGAACTTTAAACATCAAATGTTATCAGTGCTAGAAGCAAACACTGAAAAAATACGCTAGTGACTTCATAAAGTGCACTTAGTTAGAAGGGACTTAACTGAAAAGTAAAATCACTGAATGGAATTAGTTGTGTTCTAACTCAAACCAGGACAAAAGGTTTCTAGAACATCTACTTTAATACCTATTCCATCCACCACACTAAGCAAAATGATTTGTTTGAATAGTCCATGGAAAAAAACAAAGCACTATAAGAAAGACCAAAACCTTATAAATCAAGGTAACCTATGAAAAGAGTAGAAAAATAACAAGATTTAATTTCCTTTGTTCCTGTAACATATTTTTCCTCTGCATTTTGTATGTCCTGTTGTCCACATAGCAGGCAGAGCAGACATTTCTGCACATTAGTGAGCAAGAAAAATAAAGCAACCCAAGGTATTCTCTAGACAGGAAATTTTCACCTGACTTAAGTCTCCCCTTCAAATCCTATCAGCAGTAGAACAAGAATCACCAACTTGATTTTTATTTTTTTTAAGTAGCAATAAATCTAGTAGTGCAATCTGCTCTCTCATGTCCAGGTATGGTTAATTTCTATTCAAAAGCGTAAGAAAGGACATCAGCCAAGTAATTTTTCCTCTTAACTTGAATTATTCTTTTCTGGTCCCTGAAAACTGACAGCAAGCTACCTGAAGTATGAGATAAATAAACATAAATTTGTGGCAAAACCCTCAGGCATGAAAAAAAAAAAATCTTAAAAATCACTACTGTGTTTTGAACTGATGTAGCATTTATTAATGAACCTGTGCTAGTGGATTTCTTCTTTTTCAGTAAAGTTACTCTAGAAAATCTTAACTGTTTTTGTAACTGGGAACTTATTTTTCTGAATTTATAACTGGCACAAGGCAAAATCCATATTTTACTAACAGAACAGTTTTACTCTTTAATAAGATTCCTTGCTAAAGATATTAATCTTATGCAGTAAAGGTGCTAGATGTCTTCATGCAGCTGTTAAAGAAAATAAAAAATATAGACCTGAAGCTAAAATATTAAAATATACACTGCTACCTTAAAAACATTGCTATTGTCCTAAAAATATTTCTACTAGTGACTGACTGGAGTAAGGTCAAACATATTAATGTCATAACTAAATAAAATGGAAGCCTCTAATTTATTATGCTTTTATGGCGTAGTCCATCATAATTTAAAAGGAGCAATCCTATCCATATTTTTCGTGTACTGTGTAAAAATGTAATTGTTTTGATGAATGATTCTCAAGGTATCCATAAGTGTTATTGATTTTGCAGGATGTGTGATGCAAAAGTGATTTTTCTGGGTCATTCAAAGCAGCTAAATTTACACAAGCACATTTAAGTTTCATTTGTTTAAAAATATTAGAATAAAGTCAAGTGCAATAACTCCACAAGTTTATAAATGTTTATAAATTTAAGTGAAAGTCTAAAACTGGAAAGACTTTTCCATCAGAAATGTCCCAGATTTTTTTCTCCAGCAATGACAAAATACCTCCTAAACGCATTTAACATGAAGAGAAAAAAAAAAAAAAAAAAAAAAAGAAAGTCAAGCATTCCCTCTTCTATTGTAGAAAAGGTGTTTGGATTATTTTATGGAAGTGGGTCAAAACACGGTCACTCATAAAACCGAATTACTTCAGTTATTACAAGTAAATTGGTTACATCTGCATCTCTGAAATTAAAGATAATGGAGTTTGGACTTAGAAAAAACACTTGTTTTTAAGTCTAATTAGGAAAAACCATCATGTAGACTAAGAAACAGCATCAGAAATAAGAGGTTTGCTCCCCGGAGTTAATCCTGAACATATGCTCTGTTCTGTCTCTTCTCATATGATGGCTTAACAGAAAAAATGTTCAAGGAGATAGAAGACATCGAGTTTTGACATAACAGAAATGAGAGAAAAGTCAAGGAGAAATTTCCAGTCTTAAAACAGATGTTCATACAAATCCACATACATTTTTCAGGTAAAGAAAGGCTAAAATTAAAAGACAAGAGAGCTTTAGCAGAACTGCAGAATGTTAATACTTTTTCCCCTGAGAAAATGTTGTGTGTTTAGTATGTCATGTTGTCCCAGGACATAACTAAAAACTCAACAGATCAATCAAAATCAATGAACGAACTGAAGTAGATGTTCATCTGAAGTCAATCAGAACTATAGAAGTTTTCTCTGAGAAGTAATATATCCTAATTCACTATTTTTCAGCTACTTTGCAAACTAAGAAGTCACAAAGTCACAACAATAACACTGTTTGTCAACCAGAGCTCTAAGACATTTCACAACATCATTATCAAGTTTAGCAAAATTGCAGTGTTGTAGGGGACTTGGTAAGCATGGGTTAATCATCTACCCAAAGGAAGATTATATTTATGAGTCATCTTAATTTGAAAAAGAGATTCATATTTATTTATTAATGCTCTCCTCCTAGAGAAACAAGTTACACATGGGTCATTTGAAATAGTTGTTTGTTTATGTCCTTATTCCTTTAAAAACATGGTAAATATTTATCACTCTTGCTTTTCACCTGGTAATGCTTTGGATACACAAGAATTATTGTATTCTAGGCTTGGGACTTAAACTTTTTCTCCTTTCCGTCACTGACTATATTTAACTAAGATTGTTTCAGAAAAATAATCGCAGTTCCCAGCTACTTTTGGTTTCCAAATCTATGAACACAAAATCACATTATTAGTCCCAAAGTCAAGCCTTTCTAGTACCCTTACAAAAGAGTTTGTACTTTACCCTGATACTGAGTTATACTGTACTATATAAGAGGATTACAAAACTGGTTCACACAATCTCCCTTATGTACTTGGTTCTCTCTTCTTCTGGCCTCACCTATATTTTTTTTTTTGCTTTTTTGTTTTGTGTTCAGCAGCCCCTTTAGTGAGACAGATTTATGTCTCCAGAAGCCTTCGCTTCTGCTTTTATGTTTGTTTGTTTGTTTCAGTTTATACTACGTTCCATCTTGGCAACAGTAGCTTGGTAAGGTGGAAATTTTCTGTTTTGTGATTTACAGACCAGTTTAGGTAACAGCCTAAAATGATAGGAAGAGGTCACAAAAAAACCCACAACAACACGGAAAAAAGAATGCCAGTAACCACCTGCACTACATAAAAAGGATATTTGCACAGAAGTATGAATGACAATATGTACTGGCCACTATCAATATGCATGTCAGTGGTCACTCAGTTTACAAACAAAATGATGTTATGCTTATAAATCTGCTTTTAATATGCTACTAGTATTTTTCCTCATAATTGAACCCCAAGAACTGTTATATTCAGATGTTATACTTCACATAGTTTTTCATCTAATTTTTATTTCTCTAGCTTTCATTATAACTATCCCCAAGTATTGCATTTCCATTCTTCAAACTAAGAATGTGAAAATGGTTTGGCACTTCTTTTCCAACTCTCACATCTTTCTCCTACATACACAGGTACATTTTCTTTTTTGTTTCTTTGTTTAGTTCAGGATTTATTAACTCCTCTGTTCTTCAGAAAAACCTTCCTTCCCCTCCCAAAAAAAACCCCAAAAACACTTTACCATACATGCATGCCCTTAAAAATGTTATTGTTTTGTATATCAATTCTTGAATATACGTACTGGTTACAGATGGAGGGGTAAGCACAACTTGCTTTTCAAACTTCAGCTAGCATTTGTAGGGCTTCTGTTGACCACATCAATATAATTCAAGGCTATAGTTTTTTTAATACCTGGAATTAAACTAGTCTAACTAGGACCCTAATCTAGCAAATAGACCTCTGTGAATGATTACTTCTGTCATACAATTAATTCAGTCGTATGCATTGGATATAGTCCTAGATATACCAAATGCTGAACAGTCAAAAGGCCAAACAAAATAGATATCCAAGATAGCAGTAATCTATGACTAAAATCATAAAAGTTGGAAGCTGTGTATTTGCTGAAACATTTTGATTTTTTCTACTGAAGGTGTCTGAAAGAAGTGTGCATCAAGTGAAACACTTTATACACCTCAAAACAACTTTTAGTGTTTTATCAACATTTTTTGTGTATGTCTGTTCATGATTGATCTACAGAAAAAGCTTTGATCAAATAAGAACAATTCTGAACAATTACATAAATTGATGAAAAGCCTTAATCCTAGAAAAAAGCCTTGACCAATAGTAGATTTCTATGTTCATGTTACGAAACAGAAAATTCATTAAAAAAAAGATCAAAACTCTCATGTTTTACTAGCTATTCCTTAAAACTGAAACACAAGAAGTTTTTTATAGGTACTATATGCTGCTTCCAGCACAGCGGTCATTACAGGTTGCTATAAAGTGTTTCATAAAACAAAATGATTTTGTTTATAAGTTCTAGATGAAGAGCTGAAAAATGACATGTTAGTTTTATTAATGTTTCTTGGTGGGTACAGCTTGTAGCTGAGAAAATAGAAAATAATTTCATTTTCTTATTAAATAACTAATTACAAATCTTACAATGTTTACATTTATCAGAAAAGGAATTTTTATGCCTGTAATAAACACCAAGGAGATAAATTATAACAAATATTTTATTCTTTTATCAAAATAATAGGCAATCAACACTCAGTGATGCCTGTTGCATGAAATGTTCATCTTGCATATACAACCATTCTATGATTCTCCAAAATTTTGCTAACCAGCAAACTTTTTCATTATCTTTAGAAAACAAATATTAGAAACTAGGCACCTTCTGTATACAATACAAGCAGTTTAAATCTGCATATATAAGATAGAAAAAATATTTATTTCATGAGTTTCAAATATGACAAATATACTGAAAAACTTAAATAAAATATTTTTTTTCTCCCTTCTTTTTTTTAACAAGCTTAAATGTTTTGAAGTTTAAACTCAAAGCTTCTGTAATATGTGAGATACATCTAGGCCAATACCAGTTTCAGCAGATAAATTATATGCCTTTTTAAACCTTTGACTCTTCAGAAATTAACAGCTGAATATCTTGCATAGGTCATTTAAAAATCCAAGTGTACTACCTGTCATGATCAATTACTAGAAAGAAACAGCACTTAAAAATTAATTATTCTTTATCATAAGATGGTGGTTTTGGTTTTTTTTTTTTAAGAGAAAGAAAGAGCTGAAATAGATTATGAAAGATTATTTCATTCTGCTGGTTTTATTAGTGCTTTTGTAATCCTTCAAATTTGGTTCATTATTCTGCATTTTTCCTTTGAAGTTTCAGATATTGACCTCCGTCAGAGAGAGTAGATCATACAAGATTAATCTCTAGTCTGATCTAATGTAAGAACTACTTTTTTTAATGTTATCAGTGTTGTTGCTATACAGTGAATTTGTTAAAGGCTGGAGGAAGAATACAGGGGGGGAAAAAGGAGGATTGCTACTGGGTTACACATCAGAAGCCAATAAACTAACAAAAAAGTCATATGTCAAGATATTCAAGGGCAAGATATTTGGGGAGTACATTTTACAGTTAAGGAAAATCTTAAGCGGGAAGATCAAACTACAAGGAAGTAAATTGACTAGCCCCAAATCCAAGGCTAAACTATTAGCTCTGAAACTAAACCAGAAGTCAACAAAGAACAATTTAAATTATAACTAAGCAACTAAGAGCCTTCAACAAAGATTAATTTTAATCAAGATTTGCTAATGTTATACCTGATGAACGTGAACAGGGAAGGAACCAGACAAACCTTGCTGCAGAGTACAAAATAACTTCCTGACCTTTTAGTGCTACTAAGCTGTAATCTTAAAATATAAAAATGTGAAAAAGAAAGTGATGTTCGCACCTAATATTATTCACACAACATTATTTGTTAATGACTAGAGCTGATACTTGGAAAATAGTGGAATCAGTCACAAAATAGAATCATAAATGTATTCATAGTGACTGAATGTCCCAAGTCATCATGATCACTTTTCTGTTGCTGATACAATTGCAGAACTATGATAAAGGCATGTAGAAGATCTACCTGGATTTCTCAAAAGGTATTTGATACTATGTCACAGCATATCCTATGGGGAAATTAAATCAAATTGGTTTGGAAAGAAATCAAATTAAATGAATCAAAACCTGTTTGCCTAGCTCAGGAGAGGGTAATTATAAATAGTACTTCCATCTAGATGAGGAAATAATGTCCAGCACTGTTCCCCACAGATGCCCTTGAGATCTTATTTTATCCAATAACTTTACTCTGAAAATTTATAAAGGCAGGGCTAAATAGCTGCATTCACAACTACTGAGCATTCATCCCCTTGTTGGAGAAACACCATACCATTATTCAAACGTTGACAACCCCATTTGTATCCACACTGCAGGTCCTTGGGAAATAATCCTGGAGTGCCTCTCTGAAGGTGCAGTGTAGACATGACAGGAATGTGTTACCTTAGACATCTTGCTAGAGGCTGAGCAAGTCATTGTGTGTCTAGTACCAAATTAACTCCATGGTACATGGCTTTTACCTGTGCCACGACAACCTTGAAAAAACCCAAGACATTTTTCTTCCTGAACTGGAAAAATTAGAGGATCCATGGCAGGATCTAACAGACAACTGACATTATTATCGCTGTACACTATGGCACATACCTCATTGTCTTGCAGGCCAGTAAATATGGGTATATTTGCCATTACTGGGCACTGGTCACAGTCTATGGTGGGTCTCATGGGTTGTCTGGGCTGCCCTTGGCCTGAGCAGGGCTGAATTGGGTTTACCAAGTGCCCCGTGGCCAAGTGCCCATTGCCCATCCTGTCTGAGCTCTAGCTCAGCCTCTGGGCACAAGGGGGACTGTGAAGTATCTTCCACCCCTTCTCTGGAGACAGAGGAAAAGGAGCAGATGAGAACTGGAAAATGTATAAAAGAAAGAAAGCCAAATGGACCCCAAAAGTGAAATAGTGTAATACACCAATATCAGCCCGTGTGTGGCAAAGACTAGAAAGT
The DNA here is from genome assembly GCA_025331215.1 of Actenoides lindsayi. NCBI lineage: Eukaryota > Metazoa > Chordata > Aves > Coraciiformes > Alcedinidae > Actenoides > Actenoides lindsayi. The sequence continues at coordinate 29,634 of WTSP01005287.1, read as the reverse complement.
AATTTCCATCACAAACCTCCAGGTCCTGCTAGCAAAGACCTCAGGATACTGCCCACACATCTAATTTCCTCAATCCCTCTTTCTTCTTGAAGAAGACTGAATCTGCCAACTTTGGGATTTCAATGAACTGTTATATTCACTGGGAGGGTAAATAAAACACCAGAGAAAGGGATCAGGAATTACTAAATTATTTTGTATAACACTTTCAAACATATTAATAATGAGGTTTTTCTGTATTAATTTAGAGTGTGAGTGATAATATTACTTTAAGTGGACTAATAATTTGGCCTATCAGACTGTTAAAACACTGATTTGGCTAAAAATAAAATTCCTAGCTCCATATAGATAGTGTGCTCCTCCTTACCCACAACAAGATCTGAGTACAACCGCCTCATATGCTTGCTGCAAACAGTCTCTGAAATTGATGTTACTGCCTGAACTGGCCTTCACTGGTTGGTGGAACTGGGTATGGGAGCAGTGACTAGCTAGCACATCTGCCCAGCTTTATAGTGTTCTAAGGCTGAAAACAGCTCCAAGGTATATAAAAATGCACTTCAGCTGTCTGAAGCCAACAAACTCAAGGTCAGTCAAGCTCATACAATGTTCAGCATTTCCAGGACCACTTGCTAACACTCCTATAGTGTTTTGTTCCTGAAAGGTACTCTGTTGTAACTGTTTGTGGATTGAAACCATCAGATTATTTCTCATGCCTTCCTCTCTTCAGTATGATTGATACAACACCATGCACCTCAGCCTGCATGACAGAACTGGGGATAGGCAACAGGGACACATCCTTATCTTTTGAAGAATAGCAATAATCAGTGGATTCATTCACAGATGCGTGGGGTTTGTTTCTACCAGCCTCAGAGAGAGATCCAAGTTAATTTCTTAACAGCTCTAGAACCCATTTGCCTCTTTCAGTTTTAAGCAAAATGGATTTATTTGAATACTCTCTGCCACTCACACACCCCTTTACAAATTTAGGATGATCTACAGAGGAAGAGTGGGAGGAAGGATGTTGCCTCTCTGGAGGCTTGGGGCCCTGGTTCAGGAACGACACAACGGCCAACCCCAGGCCGCTCGGGCCATCAGCTCACAGACACCAGTGTGGTGGATGGCAAATGGCGTTTATTAGTAGGTGGCACAGTGTTATATAGTCTAAAATTTATAACATCATATCCGTCTGCTTCCGTCACAAGTCAAGCACTATTGGCTAGCAGGGAGAGGGGCCCTGAAAGGCCTTCTCGGCCTTGAGGGGCCTTATCTTTCCGTACAGCGCGACATCTTCCGAACGCCGGGCCCTAGCTCCCACAGCTCTAACTACCACAGCAGGGGGGTTGGACTCAACGATCTCCAGAGGTCCCTTCCAACCCTGAACATTCGGTGATTCTGTGAAGTGTAGCCTTTCTGAAGGGCAATGAGCAATTGCATTTTCCTTGGCCGAACGAGACTTTGAGTAGCAACAGGCTGCCTGGCAACACCAGTGCTGCGAGCTGGCTGCGTGATGTCGCCCGAGGCTGTGCGTGACGTCACCCGGCAGCTGCCAGCCGCGAGCCGCTTACGGCCCGACGATGATCAGCCATTTGGATTCACACGCAGACAGCTCATTCATGCTCAGCTGCTGCTTTCTTCCCTGGGTAACAAAAAAAAGGCTTTTTTGAGACAACGATGGCACAGGGAATATCATCAGACCATCAGAAGGAGCATTTAACTCCGTCGTGTTTTCGAACGGCGATTTGGAAAATTACTCCCCTTAAGGCGCGCATAAAAATGCGTTGCTGAAGATGTGAGGTGTTCTGCCTTCCTGGAGCTAAGCTAGGTGGTGTGACTGAGAGGGTGCCACAACTTGTTAAGAGCACAGACTACTATCCATTGTTACTCTTTCACATAGGTACGAACAACACCGTAACCCCAAACTTAGGCAGAACCAAGAAAGACTATAGTGCCCTGGGGGAGAAAGTGAAGAATTTTGGTGCCCAAGTTACCTTTTCTTATGTATTAGTAGTTCAAGGATTGGGGGCAGACAGGAATAAAATATCAACGTTATATTTCTGTTAAAAAAACCCTAATATTACAGAATCACAAAATTACAGAATCTTTGAATTTGGATGGGACTTTCTAGAGATCAGTCTGTTCCAACTCCCTCCTCAAGTGGGGTCATCTACTGCAGGCTGCCCAGGACTGAGTCCAGTCAGGTTGTCAGTATGTCTAAGAATGGAGACATTACAGCCTCTCTGGGCAACCTGTTCCAGTGTTTGAACACCTTCACAGTAAAGGAGGTGATTTCTTACATTCGTCTTATATTTCATACAAGGCAAATATATATATTAGTCTTATACATCATATAATATGTTCTGTCTCCAGGATGAACAGTCCCAGCTCTTGCACCCTCTCTCCTCATGCTGAAGATGTTCCAATCCCTTCATAATCTTTGTGGTCCTTCTCTGGACTGACTCCAGTAAGTTGGTACATACATGATCATCATATTCAGAGAATCAGGCAATGGAAGGGGTTGGAAGGGCCTCTCTCATTGCAGTCTTCCAGTCTAATGCCAACAAGAATAGGACAGGCTTGTACATATTTGTGTTTATCACTAGCAGCTGATGGTCAGAATAATCCATAACAGCAACAGTGGTTATCTTCCCAGGATGCTTTGGCAAAGCTTACTTGAACTCACATGTAACTGTTGTTCTTTTCACGAATACATGTTCGAACAACCTTGAGTTGTAAACACTCCCAGAATGCCTTTTCTCCAGTGATCTTGCTTAAATTCTCATATAATTTTGATCCCTGGATCGGAAAGGTCCTTGAAGAGGAATCAAGGTTTATCTTCATTGTACTAATGCACAAAGAGGCATGAGTTGGCTAAATTCACTGCATTAGCAGCTAAGGCATCATGAGCAAAGAGCCTGGCCCTTTTCAAAATCATTTAGACCCGGCCTATCCTTATTTCATGTCATTGCAGGAATAGTCTTTTTGTTGAGGCTTCATTAGTCTGTAATGCGTGCTAGAAGGAATTAATCACAGTCTATAGTAAGCACTCATTTTCTCTGTCCCATAGAAGAGACAGTTATCAAGGAAGGGTTTTGATAAATCATGAAACCCAACAAATTACAAAGAAAACACGTATTAGTTGCAAGTTATTGTCATGTAAATAATCCACTTGTTTCATACATAGCGTCCTAATTGTCAAAAAGGCAGCATGAGACACAAAGCGATGTGATTAGATCAAGACGTAAACAAGAATATAAAAGATTGATCAAAAGCAGTTAAAAGTTACTCAGAAGCTAATAATTTGTGGATAGGGCTTGCTCGGGGAGGAAGTGGAAATAACAGAGAAATGATTCAGAGAGGGAAAATATAATGATCTTTGAATAACAGGATGCTGAACAAATTATGTGATTTCATGCTAGGGAAAGTAAACAACAGTGAAATGAGAGATGAATTCTCTTAAGGATGATTACAGGGAATTGGAGGACAAAGGAAAAAGCAAATACATTAAATAATTACCATCAACCAACAGGAATGCGGAGAGGGGTGAAGAATGGAACTTGTTGAAATAAGGAAATGGGTTGCAGAGATGTTCTTAGGAACTCCAGAAAGCATAATTAAAAGAGATTATAGTTAGTCACTTTTGCAGTTGTCAAAAAGGGGAGTTCCTTTAAGAATGTCAAACTGACAAGTCATGAAATGACTGAAAGCCTTTAAGGGAAATGTAGTTTTTAAAATATTTAAAATATGTATTAAAAGGAGAGTCCTATATTCTATCCATTCATTTAGAAGGCCTATGGAATGAGTCAGCTAATTAATCTGATCAAAATGACGAGGTGGGAATAACGAAATGAAAGGCCACTTCTTTTTCCTGATGGAGATAATTTCAGAAATTAGTGTAGAAGAATATTTTTTAAAGTACAATTGATTGACTTGATTGACAGATGGAATGTTCATGATTAGCCATACGATACTTTAGGGGGTTATCTGATGTTTATTAGATGGAAGGGTATTTTTATTGTTTATGTATTTTATTGTTACGATGAGAAGAGAGTACAGGTCTGTATACTCAGTAGCTACCAGCTAAGGCACAGAATTGCTGCAAGATCTGGGATCAGTGATTTAATGTCTCTGTGTGGGACTTTGACTTGACTGATGTTCAGTCAGGTCTAGATAATGAGTTCAAATAGGCTTGAATTTCTTCCCTAACTCTCTTCCCTCCATTTGCAGTAAGCCTTTTGGAGCATGGACTGCCTGTTGATATGCAGAACAGAATAGCACTTAGCTACTAGTCTTCTGAATGCTATTGAATTCAAGTAATTAATGATAGCAAAATTATATAAAAAAAAAAATAACAAGGAAAAGGCTGAATCATGCAAGTAGACAGGAAACAGTCTTCTGAATTAGAATTGCTTAAGAGGCCAAACACAAACAGAAAAATAAAGAGAAAGAAATATAGGAAATGTTGAAAATAGCCTTTAAACATGCCATGAAATATATGGTTCCCAAAGAGAAAATGAAGTGAATTCCATCTTAGTGTTCTATAGGAGGGTAGTATAACTCTTAGGAGGTGGGATTATTGCTGCAAAAGGCACTTGTTATACCTTACCCAGAGCAATTTCTGCAGCTTTTGTTGTAATACCTCAGCAAGAACATAATTGCCCTTCAGCTAGTAAGAAGCAGAGCAGCAAGAATAATATCCTTTGAGACGTGTCATAGAGAAAGGTTAAAGGAGTTTGGTCTAGTGCAATATAAGAAGAGACTTTGTAACAAATTAATTGAAGTTGCTCAGGCTATTAACAAGCGAAAAGCTATGATTTGAGAACAGGAAACCACACACACACAAAAAAAATAAAGCTTATTAGAATGGCTTAATTTTAACACTTAGCCTGTTAAAACACACAACACGCAATAGACCAGATGCTCATCTGGGGAAGCTTGAGGTCAGGCTGTGAATTCCATCAAATTACACTAATTCACACCTACTGAGGATCTACCTTGAAATTAATTTGCCCTCAGAACATTCTTGTTAATATTAAACCTTCTCATTTTAGTAAGTAGAATAACTTACTAAAGTGGATAAATAATTCCTTCAAAGTGACACACAGAGAGAATATGGAGAGAATTTTTCTTTTGTTTTATTCCTCCCTTGGTGTCATGTTTCCTTTTCTCCCGCTTTCATTCGATGTCCGCCGAGCATTACAGTCGAGACAGATCAGAATAGGGTTCTTTGATCAATCAGCTTTTAGACAGAAGTCGTGGGAAGACTTTTTTTTTGTCTCCATGACACAGTTCAAGCGTTTTGGGATCTTCTCAATGTCAAGTTTAATTTCGTTTATTTCTTTATTGTAGTGAAGCACTTGCATGAGGAAAATGCTTACTTTGGAAAGATGCTGCCCTTAGATCGCACGTTAAACTGCATGTTTACTTGATGTTTTCCAAAGTTAAGGTTAATCTAGGCTGACATACACAAAATAAGGCCTGTAGTTTCGTAATACCGTTGTCTGTTGGTGGTTCAACTTGGTGGGCATCTTCTCCATAAGGTATAATTCAGAAAGTCGCCATATGATAATTTCATTCCTTTTCCGAGAAGGTCCTTGGTTAGGCCTGGACCTAGACCAGCTCTGAGGTGTTCTTGTCCACTGATTCCAAGTCCTGCACTGAGCAGAAGTCAAGTAAAAAGTGAGGGAAAAGAACAGCCACCGTGGCAGCAACCGATGACCAGGCTAGAAGCCATCAGAGACAATACACACGCTAAAACCCAACAGGAACCTGAAATGTCACTCTGTGACTGACAGCCTTGCTTCAAATGACTGCTGCAAGTTAGTTGATCATGTACGTAGATTCTGTTCCTTCTAACCAGAACTGAATATAAACTTTCACCTCCGATGCACATGCTGTAGTACCTGCCCAAATAAGTTGATGTTTCATAAAAGACACTTGCGTAGAGAAAAACCCTGCACATTACTCCCAGAGTGCTTTCTTCAACCAACCTTACAGCCCCAACGTCAATAAGGAAGGGAACAATTGTACAAAGTAAAGAGCAAAAGGATTTCTGATAAGAATTGCTTAGTACTGGGGCTGATTGACTCTCTCCTGACACCTTAAAGCTTTCCCTATCAGGTAATGCCTTTCCTGAAGCCACTGCTGGGTCTGGTTGATAAGGGTACTTGAAATGCTGAAAGCTGTGATCTTGTTAAAAAGGGTCAAAAGAACCAATCTGAGTAACATTTCAATGGTTGGATTATTGCTGCTGAAGAGAGCAGTAAATGCCACTTACAACTAAATTTTCCACTTCATCCGAGATGGGGATAACTGTTCTTATACCTTTCCCCTAAAGAAAGCTCTGCAGTAGTAGGCAAAGGAAAGTAATTACATATTTAAAGGTAAAGCTGTCTTAGATAAATTCAGTGCAGTGGGGGGGGGAAACATAAACACAAACCCAGAGGGGGGGAAAAATAATTTAAAAAAAACCCAACCCAAACAAACAACAACAACAAAAAATCCAAACAAACAAAAAAGGACTTACTTACAGACATTTTGTTTGTTTAATATATTTGATTAAATCAGGGAAACTATGCCCAACAGCTCAAATTAATTGCTTAAAATCGACTAAGATGCATAACTGTGTATTCACAGGGGGTTTTTTAACTGTGTGCTGCACTGTTAGATGCCTTAATCTGTTTTCTTGTCATGGCTGCTCAGCTAACATACACCTTCTTACCCAATATATATAGTATGTTTATAGTCCTTTCCTCTTTGCTTTAGTTTGCCTTTTCTAAACCTAAGAGATAAGCTGGAGTGGCTGATCTCATTTTTCACCAGCCAAACCCCATGGCAGAACTTTTTACCAGAGACTTCCTGAGGTCTTTTCCAGCTTGGATTATCCTACGATCCAAAACTGCCATCTGAAATCACTCTCCAAACCTCATACAGACTCCTGTAGTAGGTGACATTAAATCCCAGCTTGTGGGCATGAAATAGATTAAATGATTAGGGTGAAGGGGGGAAAAAAAGAAGTGTTTTTTTAACTTCCCCTGGTGCCAGCTGGATTGGTGCACTTTACTGCATCACAGAAGGCTGTTGTAATCACAGAGGTGGGTCTGTCCCTGGCCCCTGTCCCACTCTAAACGGTGACATGTGGCTGTTTGTCTGGGTTTGCAGACTGGGACTTGAACCACGAGGTCATTTTTAAGCACTTCCACAACACTTAGAACGCACTGAGCACTAGACAGAAGGTTTTCTACAGAAGACAGAAGAAGAATGAAATCTAAAGAGAATGGGGGGGAAGTGCCTCTCAACAGAACAAATTCAGAGCAATTTCTAAAGAAGGTGGTTATGCTCGGATCCAGGACAGGAGATCCCATCATGGAAGCTGTTTTGCTAAGCAAAAGTGCACATTTCTTTTTCTTTTTAATGCATTTACTTTTATTCTGTTAGTTCTTTAATTTTAATTTACAGATTATTTCTGTTTTCTGGCAGGAAGGGAAAGGGAGTGTAGATATGAATAGCTAACTCTGGGGTTCAGGTAGTCCTTAATAGGATTTTATGTAGTGATTTTTCAGTGAAAAATAGTTCATAAACTGGAACACGGGTGAGTTCCTTACATAGAAACTTACAGACAAATGTTTTATATGTATATTATTAATGCTGTCAAAATACAAGTAAGTCATAAGAGAATGTAAAAAATGCCTTCATAATATATATATTTTTAAAATCACTGTAAATTTCAGCAATGTCTATAGTGAACAAAATGCCACACACACCAATTCCCTATGTGCTTGGGGGCTTGAAAGATATTTTTTGTTGACTGATGTCCATATTTTGGGGCAATATTTTATTCTATTCTGCTCATTTTCTATCTTTCTTTCTTTGGTTTGTGGTGGGGGTTTTTTTGTTGGTTATTTTTTTTTTCCTTCTAGCATGCTACTTTTTAATTCCTCTGTTATTTTGCAGACATTTCTACATCTTGAGCTGCTGATGGTGCAGTTTGTTCTTACTGTGACACTAGCTTGGGTTCACCACAGTTTGCTCAAACTCACTGCAAACTTGTAAACCTCCAACTACATTCAAGAAGTCTTTTTAGTCCAGGGACCTAATTTAGTCAAAGATGCTAAGGGACCTCATTTAGAAGATGCTAAGCAGGCTGTCAGAGGCACTTTATTGCTCTCCACTGACTAGTTATGGGGTTAAAATATTTAGAGGGACTGGTTCATTTCCCACCAATTTCTTCTATGCTTAACACCACCCTCCCTTCTCTCTCTACTGCACATATTTACAACACTGTATGAAGCTTACCCATGCCTAAATTAGATGCTAAATTAGTCACACTAGAGTTGAGACTTTGTAAACAACAGCATCGTTTTCTTTCATTAAAGCAAAAAAATTTAGATGCTCTCTAGACCAGCAACTCCCTCACTACTGCTTGTAGAACACCAGAAGCCAAAACCATTCTAAAACTGACTTATTTAGTCACCACACGGACTACACCTGTCCCAGCTAAACCGATTTTCCCCCCACTTTGCAACCACTCAGCGGGTGTTTTGAGAATTCACGTTTGATGGCCAGCGTGACAGCTGGAACATTTCCACTACAGCTGTTCCTTGCGCTGTGGTCTGTTGCCGTTGTGCAGCGGGGATCCGCTAGGAAAGGCGGCTCATAAACGATGCGCTTAAACGTGCACAGCATTGCAGAGCTAGAGAGCCGAGACACGACGAGCCTGCGGCATCGGCCAGTTTCTGCTGAGCCAAAACGCTTCCGATGGGCAAGAAGGCAGAGGCACATCCTAAGCTGGGCTGCTTGTGCAACACACTTACATTTAGCTTACGAAATGTGAAGCGGGAGAAACGCGAATTTGGGGTTACGCGGGTTGTGCACGTCTTGCCGTTTCTCCTCAGCCTTCTGTTCTGCACCAGGAGGGATGAAGGGCTCTTTCCAGATCTCAGTAAGAAAGGCAGGGCAGCAAGCACTGTAACAAGCCTGCTGTAAAAACAATGGTAGTGACAACACAACAAGAATTAGGTAGAGGAGTGTAGATAGCAAATAAATGTTCAGCACTGGGGGAACTCCAGTGTCACGCAGCATCAGACAGGTCTGGGATGAGCAGCCAAAACAAGCTGCATGGACTCTAGCCATGGAGAGGTTCACCATCCCCTCACTCCTCTTTCTTCCTCTTAACTACTATAACAAGCAAAACTATGTATTTGTTTTGATGGGTATTTAATTTTTGTATACCCACCAGAACTTACCTATCTATATGTCTGGGAACTGCTCATACCCAGGGCCTTCCACCACATTTCCATTTATTTTTATGTCTATCATTACACTCCGGTCACTCAAGCTAATCTACAGGTGTATGAAGCCTTAGCATGAGGCCCACCATGGCCGTCAGAGTTTGCTGAAGGTAACTAACTCCTTGGACACAATGTCTTCTGCAAGACTCCCAGTAAACTCCTCATCCTTCTTGCACACCAACCAAAGCAGTGAAATTTATTGGCTATTTTCATCTGCAGAAGGAAGAGGGAGTGGTAGGTCTGGATCCCGTGCTGCAAATATTGACATTTACATAGATATCAGTTTATTAATATGTTCCCACAAACTAAATCACCGTGCATGTTATCATGTGCACCTCATAGAGCTGCAGTTAGACCGTTTGTGAATATGTGTTAAATGAAATGCTAATGAGTAGCTACATATTCACTCTGTCATTCCAATCAGTAATTAAAATTTCCCGTACTATTTTACGCTAGCAGCTAGTGGAAAAAAAATAAAATGCACCTTGTAGCAGGATTTGCATTGTGTTTGGTGTACTCTAACACAGCCTTCCAATTATTATGAATTTTTATTTTATTTTTTTAATGTAATTTTCTGAAGCTATAGCACCTGGGGAGTAAGATTTCACATGAAAACGGTCTGTTTGCCATCTGTTCATGCATGAAGATGGGGCCAACAGTATGTGCTTGACAGGATGGTCTTTTGTTGGAGGCACTAATTTAGGATTGAGAAGATCTGTGCTGTTCTGCCTGATAAAAATGTTTCTGAATACTCTTGAGTTAGTAATTTAATCTCATTCTTCCTCCTCTGTGTAACTAAAATAATCTTAATGATTACTTGGGTTTTTTTTTTAATCGTTGTCATTGATAAAGATGAATCCAGTAGACTGGAACCCAAAACCTAATTAGAAAGCAGTGATCAAGATCTCACATTTAGAGTCTGTGCTGAACAAAAGGTGACTCAAAATTATGAAAGGGATAGTTTACCCCAAGGGAGTAAACTTGAGAGTATAACTAAAAGGAAAGATAAATTTATAATGAAAAACATCAATGATAATTGGGAGTTCTGCAGGAAAATTTATCAGGGATGCCGATGAAACTGCAAGTTTGCAGTGAAGGAACAGTACATGGTGGTTTTATGAATTCTAAGAGATTTTAGCCTTACCATAAGCCACAAATGCAAGTAAACAGATTCTTTATCCTTCCTCCCCGTACGTCTCGCTGTGATAGCAAACCTTACTGGTAAAGGTATCTGCTTTAATCTAGGATGCATAGACATTTCACTTAACCCAGCGTGACATTTCAACTGAAAATATCAGCATACAAATCACAATGTGTGTATTAAAAAGATTTAAAATCTCCATCTGACATTTTAATAAGGTAACATCCAGGTCATGCCAAATTTCATGTTAGCAGGACTGTGTAAAGATCAAAACTTGGGTAGTAAGTTACTCAACGTCAGAATTAAAGATCTGAAGTAAATGTAAAATAATTGGATAACTCATAAAAAGGTCCAATAAAGATAAGAACAAATAGTAATACTAAGCTACAAGGATAGTATAAATCTGTTTTATAGAACTTAATGAAAAATTATATGTCTGGGAAAAAAAGCTGTGAGGGTCTTGCAGTCCTAAAGGATGAGTAAGGGTCCCCTCCCCACCCCTCGAAAGCAGTAGCTCTTAAAAGGCTTATTCAACATCAAAAGCTCAACACCAGCCTTCCTTGCAATGATATAGGAAGAAGAGGTAGAAAATAACTCTGAAAGTAAGAACAGAGATGCAAATGAATCAAACAGTGATTTTTATATATAAGCCATGGACTCATGGAATATCTCAAGCTGCAAGGCACCCATGAGGATCATCGAGTCCGACTCGCTGCTCCTCACAGGACTCCCTAAAACTCAACCAGATGACTTTAGAGCATTGTTCAGACTCTCCTTGAACTCTTCACAGGCATGGTTCTGTGAGCACTTCCCTGGGAAACCTGTCCTGGGACTGACTGCCCTCTCAGTGAAGAACATTTTCTGAATGTCCAGCCTGAGTTTCCCCTGATGCAGCTTCATTCCATTTCCAAGTGTCCTGTCACTAGAGAAAGGAGATCAGCACCTACCCCTCTGCTACTTAAGAAGTTAGACTGATAGTATGTCCAGTTCATGGGATGTGCACTTTGTAAAGGATTTTTTAGAGTTTGAAAGAAAAGAAGTATTGAAGGGTTAGAGAAAATGCCTTAGGAAAAAAAAGAGACACTTAAAAGCACAGCCTGCTTACTTCATCTAAAACATGTTTGCATACTTGATTACTGTGTCTCATCGACAAAAACACCAGGAAACAAAGAGCTCTTCAGTCTGGGTGTTAAAGGCATAATGAGAACAAACTTCTAGGTAATGACAACAGGCAAATTCAAATGATAAATAACTTTTTTGTATTTTTAAATAGTGGAGGTGAATCATATTTGGAACACACTATTAAAGTAGATAGACATTTGTGAGAAGGATCAAACAGACTTCATTTACCCTTCTCATTTATACCCAAATTTTAAGCTCCTGGTGAACCTGCCATCCTAAAGTATGTGTTTGCATTTCTGGTAGACACAGTGAAGGACAAGAGGGTGAAGATCTCTGGAGGGAAATTGTGTCTTCCCAAGTTCCACGGTCAGCATTGTCTCTTGTTGTCCAAAGGCATCATCTCATCTTTAGCTCTTGAGAGCCACAGAAGTCAGAACAGAGCAAACATGCAGATGTTTAATGTCCACATATGTATGAGGGAATATCCTGCCTGGTGTCCTGCTGTCACTCTGTGAGTCCCTTTTCTTTCCCATCAGTCACATGGAGGTATCTTAGATGTCCTGAAGTAAATTAAATGGTGCTAGGGACCTGTATTTCTGAAACTGAATTCCATCCTTTCTTTAGGAGGAATGGTTAAATCACTGTTTTAAGCTTAAGCAATAGCTAGGTCCTTAAATTAAGGTTGCTGACACCACCCATCTGGTGGGTTTTCTAAATGAGCCTGCATGCCATGCTGAAAACTGTCTTTTAGCCAAACAGAAAATTATCTTCTGACTACAGTGATAACAGCAACAGCTTGAAATAACACGCCAGGTGACTTACTGGAACTCGGACACAGTGTTATAAGGTGTAGAGTCTTTGTTTTTAAATCGAGAAATGGAGCCAAGAAACCTAAACATGACAGAGTGGAACCGAGTAATTGACAGTCACCAAGAATAATTTATCATAGTCCTCTATAAACAGAGGATAAAATCCCAAATTTTGCAACATACCTGTAAGATCTTAATGTGCTGTCACTTAGTAAAAAGAAAGGTGATAACAATATTTCATTACTGAGGTCAGCACTCTGAAATACAACGTTTAGTGGCAGGATTAGCAGTGGCAGTAGGAAAATACATGGTATTATGTCTTTGTGGAAATATCAAGTGGAAATTAATTACTACTGAGCAGTGATTCAAAATGGATGCACCCTTAGGAATAGAGCTTATTGCATATGTTTTGCTGAAACCCACTTTTTTTTCCCCTCCCTTTCCTATTTTTTTGAGCAAACTAAAACATTATGTGGGTATACAATACTCCCAATGAAATGTTCTTAAGCCCAAGGGCTAATTTTTGAAAAGGAATAGACTAAAAGAAAGAGAATGCAGTCCAAAAGTGCTGAATATCCCAATTTTCAGGATTTCCATTTGAGAAATAGAAGACTGTCAGTGATGAACCTGCTTGTCTTGCTTTTCTGCAAGCACCCTTACTATGGGCAATCAGTAGATATGTCTTTTGCTCATTATCCTGAAAGAAAAGTCATATTAAAAAAGGGTCTCATTTTCCTTTCCCACTACGCTGGAGCACATCACCAAACCCAGAGAGTGGTTTTTTAGCTGACAGTGAAATGGTATTTTTCTAGATATTTATACACAGAAGACACTGAGGTTTACATAGAAAAAAAAAGTCACAATCCTCAATCTCCTCTTCCTCTCTGCCTCAGGAGGTAGGGGATATAAAATGAGAGTCTTCCCCGAATCAGAGAACTTTTGCTAAAGTTATCATCCCCACATCCCAAAGACACAAACATACTTGCTATAGCCTCCTGAAGAACTTAGACAATCTATCTGAGAGAAACAAAGAGCCAAAACTTCAATCAGACCAAAAGGGAAGGATTTATCCTTCAATCACTAAAGAAAAGTCCCTTTAAGAGCAAGTAAGGCCATAAACTATAGAAAGAAAAGAAAAATAAAATAATCAAAAAGTGAGAATTAATGCACTGAGTGGAAAGACAAGTCTCTTTTTAGGGTCAGTATTGCTTTTTTAAGCCATGTATGAGTAAGCACCCATGAACTTGGCAGAGGTGCAGTGGCACAGCCACTTCCACAAGCTGGAGGAAGAAGGGAAGCAACCTGAGACTTGATTCCTCCCTTCCTTCTTGCTTCGTTCCCTCTGTATTTCTCATCCTTCTTTCCTTTGGTGATCCATCCATGCCTTCCTTTCAGTTTCTCCTCCTCTCCACACATGATTCCATGCCTTCTTACTCCATTGGTGTTGCCTTCATGGGAGGAGAGTGCAGAGCACCACCAGGGAACAATCCAGATCAGGGAAGAGACAAAGACACACCTCTAGTCTTTATGGGTCATAAAATTTAATTGTAGAGAGAAAGTCCAACTATGGGAAATGACTGACTGTGTTTGGCTGTGAACATCTTCTTCCCTTACAAATATGCTTTTTGTTTTGTTTTCAAAGTTGTGAAATTAAATCCTGCCTTGCAGGAATTGCATTGATTTTCCATCAGCACTGAGAATTCTTCAACAGACAGGTGAAAAACTGGAGTTTTTATTGACAAATCACAATCAGATGAGAGCCTTTAGCTATTTTCTCCACCCCACTGAAGCACCGTTGTGAAGGAACTCATCTTGCTCTGTAACAAATGCTCTTAAAAAGGCCCAATGTTGATGCTAATTCACTTCAGGGAGTTTGAGCTGGAAAGGCCACAGGTTACTTTAAAATCTTTCCAAATTTCATTTTCCTAGATTTTTGTTTCAGTAGCTTCTGATGCAAACCAGCAATTTCATGAAACAGTTACATTAGAATTAAATGAAATGCTTTCCATGGCTAATTAGCTGGACAATTGTCCTCATACCCAATCTCAAGATTCACGTCATCTTCTTGACAGAAAAAGATGTATAAAATTTCTTCAAGACTTCCTTTCTGATTTATTTCTTGTGCCTAACTTTGATGGGAATTTTAATACCTGCATATCTTAGGTACTATGAGCTCGGAGGTAATATGAATCTTCAGGAATATTCCAGGTAGTGCTGCTATGAATAGCTGCTTTGCTTGAAGCAGAATTTGTGAGGTACAGATACTATGGGATGTATATAATTAGGTGCCTACAGCAGATCGAGTGCTTAAGTGAGGAGCCCTTGCTTCCCCATGGAAAATGGTACAGTCTCCCAGGAGGTCCTTGGAAACATCCTTCTTAGGGTAACACTGATATACAGTGTTCCTTTGGGCCCTAAGTTTTAAAGTACGTTAGTCTTCCTCAAAATCTGCCTGGGTTGATGGGGAAGAACCCAAATAAACCCAAACAACAGATGCCAGAGTCACCCACAGAGCAGCAGAGTCGCCCGTGAGCGTCACTGAAGCCCCCAAACCAATGCAGGTTACTCTGTAAAATTCCCACAGCAATATACAAAAAGAAAAATTGCCTTTAAAAAAAAAAAAAAAAGCCAAATTTTCCAGATCAGTAAGAATGTTCCCTGACACAGTAGCCAGATAACACTAATATTTTTTTTGCTTTGCTTTTGTTTAGCAAATGATGCTCTGAATACCCTGATCACTCCAGAAGATCATGAAGCTTTTTCTTGGCAAGTGAACAAATGCAAACACAATGGATTTAGCAAGCTGATCCTTCATCCCAGACAGATGCCAGTTGCTTCCTGTGAAGGCACGAGGTAAGAAAGGAGGACACAGAGTGGAAAGCAACCTAAACTGGGCAGCCACCAGTTGATTCCTTAGTAGCTGTAATGGGGCTAATAGGACCACAGGAGTAAATGTCTCATTACTGAGCTGAGTTTTCTGTTTCAGCAGACAGGCCAGACCCTTAGTGTGTGTAAATCAGCATACACTGGCAGTGGCTGTGCTGCACTGATAGTCAGATCCAACATTCTTTGGCAAACAATAGCCTTTTCTTCCTTCCCATTCTTGCAAATAGGAAAGTGGTTTTGTGGAAACCCATCATTTCACTTCCACTCTGTGCAGAGAAATAAATCAGAGAGGAAAACCTTATTTTCTCATTAAAATGCATGGCTTTTCACTTTCCTACGATCTACACTATCTGCA
>WTSP01005286.1:0-51940 GCA_025331215.1 Actenoides lindsayi | reverse complement strand
AGAATGACCCCGGGAGGGAGCCAGCCCAGCTGGTGCTGGAGCCACAGTGTGACTCCCAGGAGAGAGCCAGCCTGGTCAGTGTTGGAGATGGAGAATGACCCTGGGAGGGAGCCAGCCCAGCTGGTGTTGGAGCCAAAGTGTGACTCCCAGGAGAGAGCCAGCCTGGTCAGGGTGCCACAGCCCAACGATGGTGCCACGTGCTCTCGGTGGGAAGCTGCTGCTGCTGGCACTGGTTCATGTGCCAGTGGCTGTAGTATCTCAAGAGGTGAGAGGGCTGCGTGTTGCTCCCATGGCAGGAAAGCCCTTTTCTGGGTGGTAAGTTCCTCTGCAGGCTGGAAAGCCCCACCTGAATTAGTGCTTCAGGTGAGCTCTTTCTGTTTATTTTGGGAGATAGTCTTCTTCCCCATGAAGGGGGTTCAGACCGGTTCAAAGCTGTCACATATCCCATTCCCAAATAGAAGTGCACGGGTGTGGCCCCTTACAGTGCTCCTCTAATATCTGCAAAACAGGGAGGACAGTGTTTGCAGGGACAAAGAGCTGTTCTCTACCTGGTTCGTGTTGCTGTGAGAACACAAGAGGTTCTCTCTCTGCTTTATTTTGGTTCTTTCCCAGTTGTGGGGTTTTTTGGTCCTCTAACTGTAGCCTTTGTTTGAGCAGGGTCATACCTGGCTCTTCCTCTTATCGTTGCCAGCAGAAGATGGCAGAAGCATGTTGCTATCTGGGGTGATTTGACAGTTCCCCATCCTGTTCTCAGGGTGATAGTCAGCTGTGTTTCAGTGTCTAAAGACATCAGCTGCAAAGTGGCAGAAAACATGAAGAACCACCTTCCTCCCTGTTACATGTGTTACAAGAGAGTAAGACCTACACTCTGAGGAGGGTTAATGCTGAAATCCAGCTGCCACTATCACTAGAGCCAGTGTGTACAGAAAAGGAAGGAGGAGAAGGTCTCCAGAAGGCCCTTTAGCTAAATGAATTTTGGATAGGGATCCCAAAGTCAATGGCAGTGAGTGTGCTGGGAACTGAGGCAACTCACTGACATACTCCTTCTCTACCTGTGCAGTGGGAGAGAGCCCAGTTCTAGCAAAAATAAGGGGAAGGCTAAAGGTTTGAAATAACCAGTGGCCAGCTGAGAGGTGAGGCATGAAAACAAGCAACAGCAAGTGGGGTAGCTCAGCCTTGAAAAGATATTCGTGAAACACCATCAAAGCAAGAGCAAAACTAATCGGGAGAGAAAAAACTGACAATCCTTTCTGCTTAATCTCAAGTGACAGGACAAGAGGAAATAGCCTCAGGCTGCACCAGAGGAGGTTTGGGTTGGACATGAGGAAAAATATCTTCCCTGAAATGGTTGTCAAGGGCTGGCCCACCCTGCCCAGGGCAGCAGCGGAGTCCCCATCCCTGGAGGGGTTTCAAAGCTGTGGAGATGTGGTGCTGAGGGACATGTTTTAGTGGTGCCCTGGCAGTGCTGGGTTAACAGTTGGACTCAATGATCTTAAAGGTCTCTTCCAACCTAAACGATTCTGATTCGATGTCACAGCTGTGCTGTCCAGAGGGCCGGGCTGGGGGCAACCGGCGCTGCTGCGCTCTGCGGTGATTCTGTACCAGGGCCAGGACACGTGCGTGTGTCCTTCATGAATGGGAGTGAACGTGAATGAAAACAAGACAGGGGAAATGAGGATGTCATCAGCTGCTGTTGTGGGCTGCTGCTGTTTCCCCGGAGCCTTCCTGCCTGCAGGATGGCTGCTGGGGGAAGGGGATGCTGCTCAGCGCAACAACTTGGCACCGGTGCGGCGAGTGGGAACTGAATGCAAGTAACGCTGACAGTCAGTTCAACGGCCTTCTCCTGCCTTTCTCTCCCAGTCAGGAAGGAAGTAGGTTATTTTTAAACCTGGGGCCCAGGTATGCAGCTATACCTAATGCTTTTTCTCATGTAAAACAACATGGGAAGTGATACGGTATCAGATGCAGTTCCCACGGTGCCTTTATAAGTACTTTCTCCCCCCAGCCTACTTATCCCCAAAAAGTTCAGACCCTCAAATGCTGCTCTTGGTAACACTTCGGGTGCTAAGCTGACCTAGCAGGGCCCTGGCCATAAGGAGGGACAGACTCCAGCTGGAGGGGTCGGCCAATGCTACTGAGCTGTCCCGAGCACTTTGTGCAGTGAAGCGCGGGGTGTGCACGTGTGCTCCGTCTGCTGGGTGCACTGACAGGGCTGGGGGTTCACCCACATCCCATACGGATGAACATTTATGTTCGTCCACTGATGAACATGACTTGAGCATATCCAGAGAAGGGCAATGAAGCCGGGGAAGAGTCTAGAGAAATGTCTGCTGAGGAGCAGCTTAGGGACCTGGGGTTGTTCAGCCTGGAGAAAAGGAGGCTCAGGGGAGACCTTCTGGCTCTCCACAACTCCCTGACAAGAGGTTGGAGCCAGGTGGGGTTGGGCTCTTCTCCCAAAGAACGAGCAACAGGACAAGAAGAAATAGCCTCAAGTTGTGCCAGGGAAGTTTTAGGATGGACCTGAGGAACAATTTTTTCCCCTCAAGGGTTGTCAAGGCCTGGCCCAGGCTGCCCAGGGTACTGGTGGAGTCCCCATGATCCCTGGAGGGGTTTCAAAGCCATGGAGCCCTGGTGCTGAGGGACATGGGTTAGTGGTGCCCTGGCAGTGCTGGGTTAATGGTTGGACTTGATGATCTTAAAGATCTCTTCCAACAACATCAATTCAATTCTATGTCCTGATTTGGGCTGGGTATCCCTGGTCCACGCAGCCCTCCCATGTGCCAAGCTGGGTTTTTGCCAGTGTATAAATGGGTCTCCTCCCTGACTGTTAGGGCACTGACAGCCCTGAGCAGCCTCACCTGGGGCCCTATCTGGGCTCATCCCACCAGCTGCACTCCTGACACTGAGTCACAAATGACGACAGCATGATGCCCAGCTCAGCACAACCAGACCTGCTCTGACCAAAGCACAGCCAACACCTCAGCTAACGCAACAACAAATTTCTCTGCGAACGAATTCCAGAAGGGGCCAGGCGTTCCTTGCCCAGGCTACGTCCCCGCACTGGCAGTGAGCAGGCAGGAGCTGCTCTGGGCAGCTGCAGGGGCTGGCATTGAGCAAAAGCAGATGTGCGCGAGATGCTCCAGGCGGGAGGTGCTGGCAGAGGCACAAAACGCCGTGCTTGGAACGGGGAGCTGGAAAAGTGTCTCCTTGGACAGACTCCTCCTTGTCTCTCGTAGCAACACTGTTTATTTCGAGGCGCTGGGTGTGCAGCCTCAGGCGCTCGCTCTGCCTCGGCTGGGAGGCAGCGGCACTGGAGGAGCTGACCCTGTGCGGGATGGTTGGGGGCACGGTGGAGGCTGCAGCGGCACCAGGGCTCACCACATCTGCCCCGGGACAGGCATGTCCCAGAGCAGCCTGACCTGCATGGCTGGTTTCTGGGGGTGAAAGGCAGGGCATGGCTGAGCCCTCTTTCACCTGATCCTGCGTGTCCGGAGAGCACCAGGCGAGTGTGACCCGCGCGGGGACAGCTTTCTCCTTGGGGGACTTCTCTGTGAAAGAGGAAGTTGTCTTGAAATAACTCTGGCGCTTCCCTTTTTGCTTTGCAGACTTTGAAGTGTGCTGCAGAGCCCGGCAGCCGCCCCAGCACTCGCCTGGCACCCACCGTTCTCCTCACCGGGCAGAGCAGACCCTGCGATGACTCCAGGACCTCTCTCTGCTCCCCCCGTGCTGGACAGGACCTCGAGTGCACGTGTGACTCGCCAGGCTCACCAGTGCCTGCCCTGAAGAAGCAGGTAAAGTCCTGGAAGGTGTATTGCTCCTGGGTCCTTGGGGAAATGTAGTGCTTGTCCTCTGCCTTGTCTTCCCTCTGCTCCTTCGAGAGGTTCCTGCTGCTCTGCTGTTTCCCAGTGTTGTGCTTTCCCTGGGGAGTGCTTCATGTCTTAGAGGGTGGCAGCGTATGTGTGAGTGCTGCATCCCTGCGGATGAAAGGCACTGGAAAGCCCTTGCACAGAGGCAGTTTGCTTTCCTTTCTCAGGGTAAATTAGGGGAGGTGGCACCGATGCTGTTGGAGAGGATGAATGTGCTGCTTTTCTGCAGGTAGGGAATATTTGTGCAAGCTTCCCCTGCTGCACCCTGCCAGCGAGCAGGGTCCTAGTTGGAAACACTGTGTTTGCCCTGGAGCCTGTCCCAGGGAAGAGCGTGGGGGGTTTGTTGCCTGCACCCCTGGAGAAGACGCAGGTAGTTTGATGTTGTTACCGCTCTGGCACTCGTTCGAGGACCCCGGCCGCTTGCTGCACTCACATCCCCCCCCCACGCCCCACAGCCAGCCAGCAACGGCCGCTGCTCAGCCCAGATGGGGTGAGCGACTTACATCACTGACTTGGGGCTGTTTCAGCACTAGCTCGTGATTATTCATTTTGCTCTGTGTCAAACAACTTCCAGTTGCAAAGAGCGGTCACCTGCCCAGAACCGCTCCCGGCCACCGCCTGCTCTTGCCCCGGCGTTGCTGGGGCTCCCCACTTCCAGCTCCTTGCCCTGTAGACCAGTCAGTGCTCTTGCACCCAGCCCAGGGCTGAGGCTGTGCTCCGGATTTTGCTGGGGGTGGCCGGGGTGGTGCATGTTCCAGTGCTGGCTGTTCGTGCAGGCGTGTAGCTGCCCAGCTTCCCCTCCCCTTGGCCTGGGGCCTCCTCTGTCCCTTGAGGGCCCTGAGTGCTGCTGCAGCAATGACAGGGCAATAACCAGCGATGGCAGTGGTGATAAGGAGGAGAGTGCAGCAACCCTGTCCAGAAAGGAAACTAGAAGAAGAGTTCTTGGGGCCCTAGATTCAAAAAAAAATGTAGATAAGCCAACTCTGTGCAACAGGCAGGTTTCGGTCCTCCTTCCCCTGTACCCAGCTAAATATTTTCCTTGGCATCCTCTGGCAGCATTGGAGGCTCCGAGGCAGAGCTGTTGCACCATGCCTGCTCACCTCCCTGCGATGCTGTTGCCCTCCCTCCCAAGGGAGCTCTCTGAGCACTTGTGCAACTTAGCAGCAGTTTTTCTCTCTGTCCCTTGACAAAGCTTGAACACAGAAAAAAGTTCCTCTGGGCTCCAAGGATTGATTCATCACCTCTGAGCATTACACAAACTTTCAGGTGTGTACTTGTTTGGTACTTCAGTTGTGGAGTGAGTACGTGACTCCCGAGGCTTTCTCAACTTGTTTCAAATTTCCTCCGTGGATGGCTCAAATCCACCAGACTTTAGTTCAGCCTTTACAGCTTAGCATCCTACTGAACCTCTAAAGGCATGTCCTACATCTGCAACGGAAGAAAACATGGATCAGTCTGGTGAAATACATGGCCATCCTCTGCTCTGCCCCATGAGTCTGTCAAAGCTGAGCAGCTTTCTCTCAAACATTGTGACTTGAGGAAATAGCTTGAGCCCTCAAAGCCTCAAGCTGCCTTGGCAAGACCTGGACCCGCTGCCTGCATCAGGCACTGGCCACCACACAGCTCTGCCCTGTAGCCTCTCCCTGCCAGCTGTGAGGGGCCAGGGCTCCAGTGCTGGCACAGAGCTGTCGTGGCATCAAGTATTGGAGGGCTGCCAATCACAGGATCAATTGTGATGGTGTTTCTGCCCCAAAATAGCTTGTCATATAGTTTCGTTCCTTTAGCCCTGTTTCCTAAAGAGGCAGAGATATGAGACTGCACTGTCTGTTGCCTGTCCATCATTCTGCCCATATTCCTGACTGGATGGCCCCAAGTCAGACAGAGAAAACTTTTTGGCACAGGGCGAGGTGGCACAGTGCAGCTAGCGATGGTTTTACAGGAGTTTCCTGGACCTTATGCAACAACATGTTCAGGTCGTCATATGACAGAAACATTGCTTTCTTCATTGCTATAAAAATAAAATAGTCTTCTTCATGGAAGGGCTATGAGGGACGTGACTGGCTGCTGTTCCCCATTCCAGGCACCAACTTGCACATCCCCATTGGATCAATTTCCATTTTCTCTTTTGTGTTTAGATGGTTTTGCTCTGGGAGTCCTGTGAATGCTACCTCAGAGCAGTTCTGCTTGTGTTGCACATGGTCTCAACCCACTGGTGACAGGGACCATGATGTAAAGCCTGTCTGTGTCCCCTTTGGCAGGGGTTGTGACATCTTACTGGGGTATTCCCACCTCCCAACACATGGGGTGGGCACTGCTGTTGTGGCAGGGCCATAATGACCTTTTAGCAGTCACCTTTGTATGTGTTTGCAACCAGCTTTGGGGATGTCAGAGGCAGCAGCATCCCCTGTGTACCTAGCCTGGGAGGGGATTTGACAGAGGGAATCTCTGATTTTCACAAGAAATGAGAAATCCCCTGCTCCAAGTGTTTGAGAAAGAGCTGGTCCAAGAGGACTCTGGTTGTATCTAGCCTTCCTAACACTGACCACATCTCTTATTCAGAAGTGGGAGCTCTCAGGACTTGCTTTTCCAGTTGCTTTCTTGCTTTTGTGAGCTTTGCTGGTGTTAATGGCTGTTCCGAAGGCAGATGCTGTGTTGGCTGAGTCACATCTTTCTATTTTGAGGTGTGACATGCCTTGAAGACAGCTCCGTCCATCAAACGTGGTTTGGGCAGGAGCTCTTCGAGTCAGCTGCTGTTATGAGTGATCTGTGCTGGGACTGGTTTTGCTTGTGAGTCTCTAGAGTGGTTCTCCAGTCCAGACTGGCATTACTGGAGGGGGGTGTTCATGGTCCTACTGAAAGCAGTGGTTTTTATTGTTGCCTGTACCATGGAATTAAATCTAGGTATTGACCTTGTCCTCCTGGTGCAACATTTTATACTCACCCCTCCCTCGCTAATCTGCTCCTCTTTGCTCTCTGTGTTAGCCCCGTCAGCTGTTGTCACGTTGTTTGTTCCCCACTGCCAGAGCAATGCCAAGAGCACACCACCAGCCTGGCCATCTGCTGACAGTGGGGGGAGGTGCCATGGACAACATGCTGAGGTCACCCTGACTCTGGCCACCCTCCTCCTGTGACTTGCCTCCCAAGCCCATGGGCAATTGCCCTGTGACCTCCCTGAGCCCCAGTGGCTTCCCCTCTGTGGTTGGGCAGATGTGGCCCCCTGAGTGCAGCTTCCAGCAGAAGCTGGGTGAATGCTTCTTCTCTATGGAGGGGAGCAGCACTGTGTCTCTGTGCAGAGCCATGGACTGAGGCACCATCACGTCACCTGGGGAGAAAAGACTTAAGTTATAAATAACACTGGATTCACTGGTGAGGCTTCTGGATACAGGTAGACATGTGTGTGGTCCCTTCTGGTCTGGTCTCCAGATTGAGCCAGTGGTCAGGCAAGGCAGGTGGGTCCCAGCGTGCTACCACGGGCCACAATGCCCAGGAGCTGCAAGGGACAGCAGTGCAACACAGTGGCACCAGCTGAGCCATGTTCATGAACTCCTACCTGAGCACATCTTGTTTGCAGCCCGGTGAGAGCTGCTTGCTCAACAGCAAGGGATGCTGAATGCACCCTGAAACTGCCGTTTTAAACCCCAAATTTGTTTGCATTTGGCCTCTCACGGGATGGCTGCATTAGGGAGCCTGAGCTCTGTCCGCTTTTATTCCCCGCCTCGAGTGGACAGCACTTGCCTGGGCTGTTTGCATGAGCAAACTTGGCAGCGTTTTTCAAATCGTGCTTATTTTTTTCTCTCTGATTGTTTTTTCCAAAGCCGATTCTGGGAATGGAAAGAGATGCTAAATCTAAAAAGCTGATGCTTCCGGAAAACTAGTTTCTTTCCTTAGAAAGAATGAAATGTGACGTTGGCAAGGAAGTCTCCAAAGAGTCATTAGTGTCCAGGAAGCCGCTCAACTTCCATGCCAGCTTTAGCAAAGGGCTCCAGGGCTCATTCAATCATGATGGGCAGATGAATGTCCACTGCAGTGCAAGCTGTGAAGGCATGTCCTTAGTGAGATGGCTGTAAGAGCCGTTCTCACCTTCTCCCTCCATGGGCATGAGCCTTCTGGAAGGGCTGTGCCTTGCCAGAGCCGTCAGCAGGCAAGTAGCGCAGCAAAGTGTTGCTGGAAAGCAGAGTCTGAGCTTTGAGATACATTTCCTTGGCAGTGAGAGCCTGAGGGAGAGCATCTGGTTTCATATTGGAGCTGTCTGAAACCACAAACCCTGCCAGGTTTTGAACTGAGACTGAAAATCAGTCCAGAAGGGGAGCTCTGGGCTGCTCCACAGCATGCGTGGTTCCCCTGCCTCTTCTGCCTCCACCTCAGCAGTCTGTTCGAATGGGGACAGAAATGAGGCAGGTGATCTTTACGTGGGGTTTGAGCTTCGAAACAAACTTTTGCTTAGTTTTCATTTTAACTGAGACACCTTGCTCTGGGGCTGATGTAAGGTGAGATGGAACTAGACCCTGCCCTCGGTGTGTATCCTTGGCCATGGTTCAGGTCCTCAGGGCAGCCTGGAGCTGTTCCTGCCCAGACATTAAGGAGAACCGGAGGCTGGAAAGCTGCATTTGTGCCACTTTCCTACGTGAGCTGTGCAGCTGGGCTGGTAGTCAGGACCAGGTCAAAACTAGTGTCTATTCTACCAGCAGATGGACGTGGTTTCAAAGGAGGGTGCAAACATGATGGCACAAGTGCCTGTGATGGGTTCCCCTGGGTGACTTTGTTGCAGCATCAGTTTCTCCTGGGTGCAAGCGATGATGCTGGGTCCAGAGCAGCAATTGCACAGCATCTCGGGAGCTGTTGGCTGCAGTTTTGAGCAGCCCAGAAGATGCAATGTCAGACTTCAGGTTGATTTGGGGAGAAGGAGCCCTTCAACTCAAGTGGAGAAGAAATGCCCTTTTGGTTCACATCTGATCCTTGTGCTCCAGCCGCTCTCACCGGAGCTAAAAGGAAACACAGCCTGGGCAGCTGCCCGGGGCTGTGTGATGTTAGACGGAGCTTCTGATGTGCTACTTTCATAACTGATCTCGCTTGAAGGCAACTGCTTGGAGAAGGGTGAGGGCAGCGTGAGGGGGAGGCAAATTCTGGTCTTCTCCACAGGGCATCTGTCAGCTCATGACGAAAGGCTGCAAGTACGTGTGCTCGTGTGTCTCCCCTTCAGCTGAGCGCTCGCTGCATCTCCCTATAGGACGCTCTGACACCGAGCAGTTCGCTTCCCGCTGCCCATGGTATTTGTATGATCCTTCCTCCCAGCGGGAGCAAGCCGGGGGATCTCCTGCAGGAGCGGGAAGAGTTGGGATTAAGGTGGTAACTGGTGGTGGGATGGGGGAGAGGGGAGAGGAGCGTGGCTAGGGGAACAGCTTTCCATGCTTCATTCCTGTGCAAAACATGGAGGGGTTTGTGAGTGCCTGTAGTCGAGCTGATAAACAACCCCAGGAAACCTCAGACGTACCCGTGTAGTGAATTTGTAACTAAATACAGGGCTGCAGGCAGCGTGGAGAAGCTGCCTTTGAGCGGGACTAAATATAACTCAGAGAAAGCAAACATGTGTGCACCATGGGCTGCGCTTGTCCCGCTGAGTCACTCCTGTCCTTGGGTGAAGCAAGGAGGTGGGAGACGAGACATCCCCCAGGGCTTGCTATGGTCAGCACAGCTCTGGGCAATGGGGCTTGGGACCCAAGGCAGGGTGTGCTGGGCAGTGGAAGATGCCTGGGTGTGTTGAAGAGCTGGGGCAGGATAGTGCAACCAGGTTTCCCAAGGGAGCCACCCGCTCGCTGCTAGCCCGGTTCCCACCACAAAAGGGTTGGGGTTGAGGTTTTCTTTCATGGCCTCAGATATTTCTGTGTTGCTTGGTCTGTGTCTCGCACGTTTTGCCTAATCTGGGGCTCCTGGGTTTTAGTGATTTCCACCAGCTTTTGATGATCTGGGAGATGGAGCAGCAGGTCTTTTGCTGTCTCCAGGTGACAGTCCGAGTCACTTTTCTCCACTAAATAGGATGGGGTTGAGGCAACTCGTGGATGGACACATCTCCATCCTTCTGCCATGAGATTTCAATTCCACTCCAGCATCCTCACATACTGAGGGTTTAAGAAGGACCGAGCTTCACATCGGAGCTAAGAGGGAAATATCCTTTCTCTTGGAACAGGGGCGTGCTTTCCTGCAGAGCTGGACTGTTCCTGCAGTGGCTGCATGAGGCTGTGGAGGCAGTGCCATTGCTTTGCCACAAGCTTGCTAGGAAGTTTGCCTGGCTGAGTTTTGTCATGAACAGTCAGCAGAATGGAACAAACTGGGGGACCTGGTCTGCTCTGGGGTGGGACGTGACCCAGGTGACCTTCCGGGACTCATCTCTGGCCCTGGTCAGGATGGATTCCCCTGCACCTTATAGAGGCTCTTGGGTGTTTGCTGGCAATGTGCTGGAAGCACTTTTGAAAATCCC
This sequence comes from Actenoides lindsayi, assembly GCA_025331215.1. Taxonomy (NCBI): domain Eukaryota; kingdom Metazoa; phylum Chordata; class Aves; order Coraciiformes; family Alcedinidae; genus Actenoides; species Actenoides lindsayi. The sequence goes on along the minus strand of WTSP01005286.1, from coordinate 41,599 downwards.
TTACCTCTCTTGGTGGTGAGGCTGTGCCTTGCTTTGACTGTCTGCTCAGGCTACAGCTGCTCAGGGGTGCTTGGAGGCTGGTGGCCAGGTGAGCCCTTTGCTGGTATGGGACCATCAGTGCTGAGTCTGAACCAGGGACCTTTGGGACTGGAGGTCGCATATCCTGACACACATAAGGGTGCTAGCCCATGTCTAGATTGTTTTAATTATAACAAGTGTTGAGTGAGTATGGATCCTCCTTCATGGAGGACACGAGCAGCTGATGCTGCCCAGCCTGGTCTCTGCACGCAGTAGGAACCAACGACCCTCTGCCTGTACAACCTGCTGGTGCCCACCTATCCATAGCTGGGACTCTCCAAGCACATCCAGAAAGCAAACAGGGTAACATGACCAGCAGAAACCTGCCTTGTCACAATGTCTTTGGTGCCTGTCCTGCAAATGACCAGCTCTGAGAGAAAGGAGAGGGCATCAGTGTGGTCTCCCCACCATGTCTTCCTGTCTGTAAGCACTGGGAAGGGGACAACCCTTGAGGAAGGTGACTATTTCCATCTGAAGGCCTGGGCCAGAGCATGATGAAAATGGGGAACCCATGCTCAGGAGGAAAGTGGTTCAGTGGGGTGAGCACCGGGAGGATGGAGAGGTGAGGATGGAGGCAGACAACTTGGAGGATCCCAGCCCCAGTGGCCTCACCTCCACATGGGGCTGCACTTTGTCTTGTATTAGCTCGCCCAAAACAGAGAGGCCATCACAAACCGTTCCCCACCTCTGGATCCCCATTAGCTGCTGCCCTGCAGAGGAGGAACACTGAGGTTGGGTGTGTAGGGTGCTCAGCACCTGATGGTCAGACAGATCCTGCTCACATTCTCTCCAACACCCTTGTAGTTTGGAAGGGAGGATGAGGCTGCAAAGCCCTTTACACCATGGTCTTACCTGCCAGCTGATAGCGTGAGCTGTTTTCACTGTGAAATCCTTAATTTTTAAGAACATAGCCACATGGTTCCCATCACTGTCCCAGCCCCACTGGAGACATGGCTTTCGAGTCACAGAACCCCTCGGAGTTACTGAAAAGTGAAAGAAGGAATGTGACTTCTCTTCTTGCCCTTCCTTTTAATTTTTTCTTGAAAATGAAATTAAATGCAGCTGATGCCATGGGTATTTTAAGAATTGCAGGGAGGAAGTGGGGATTTGCAGCTCTGCAAAGAAGTGGGATGAATGCAGAGAAGACTCTGGTCTTGCTGAGCTGGCAGACAGCAAAATAACCAGTTACGGGATGAAATGTGTCTTGTGTCTGCTGCAGGGAAGGGAAGAGATCCAAGAGGGGAGGAGGGGGACAGAAAGCAGAGAAGCCCTCGTGGGTGTGGATCAGAGAAGTAAGCGGCTTCTGCCTCTCACTGGCACTTTTGCAGGGTTTGCTTTTAAACTCCGCACCGTCATATTTCCCCTTGACTCATCTGGCATCTCCCCATGGTCATGTGTGTTGGCTGGGGCTTGTGAGCCCTTCCTGTTCTGGGTGGAAAGCTTGTGGCCACCAGTGAGCTCAGCCACATGCACACGGGGCTGAAGGGAGCCCCATCAGCGCTCAGCAGTGTTGAGTGTGGGCTCTGGTGCAGATGCTGTGGGGATCGCTGCTCCGCCGTCTACCTCCCACCTGCCAAACCTCAGCCAAGGAACTGGTGCCCTTCATCTGTGCCTGATCCTCTGATCCTGCATGCTGCCTCCTCCTCCTCTTCCTCCTCGCAATTTTCTGCTGGGACAGTCCTGTGCCCCGAAGAGACGGTGATCCTGGGAGCTGGAAGGACGCAGGGGAAGGTGAGTGCAACCCAGAGCTGAGCAGGTTTGAGACAGGGTCCTTCTTTGCATGGTTCCTCTGGTCCCACTCACAGCAGAGATTGTGCAGGGACAGACTGTGGTAAGAGATATGATATGATATATGATATGATATGATATGATATGATATGATATGATATGATATGATATGATATGATATGATATGATATCCCTGGCCTTCAGGGGAGTAGGGCAGGAGTTTCCAGGCCTGTGACGCTCTCTCTTGCAGGTTTGAGTTAGTCCTCCAGGCACTGGGGCCAATGCAGAGTCCGTCCTCAGAAATGGGGACAATATCCCCTGACTTTCACCACTGAGCAGTCATTTGGGGAGAGATGAGGCAGGCAGAGGGGCTGTCTGTACTGGGGGCTCTGATGTCTTGTGCTTAAGGGAACTGTGGTGACACCTGCTGTCAGCATCAACCAGTCTGCTGCACTGGGATGTGGGGAAGGGGCGCAGTTAATGGTCAGGGTCTGATCCTTGAGACTCAGTGAAGTCCCCTTGGCTGAGAGTGTCCCTGCATGAGACAGGAGGCCAGCAGCACAAAGCTGGGAGAGGGGACCTGGCTTGCCTGGATGAGAAGGGGGGGCACAGCACAGCTCAGACACGTCTCCATGCCTGCCATTCCCACAGAGCACTTGGCAAGGTGTGGGCAGGGGGGATCCCCCAGCTGGCTCACAGGACATGGTGGGTCAGGGCTCAATGGGCACAAAGTGCGGAGGGGGCTGTAACCACCGTCTTTAGCCCCATGGTCTGTGATCAGAAGGGGTGGCAATGGCAAAGGAGCCAGCAGGAAGGATTGTCCCTGCATGTAGAGGATGCAGGGACATCCATCTCCATCTTCTCCAGGGCAGGAGTGGTCCTGACATCCCAGCATCACATCCCAGCATGTCGCATCTGGTCTACCAGGGAATACATAACTGCTGTGTCCTGGTAACAGCCTGGCAGGCAGAGGCACGCAGGGTGGGTGCTGGGACCTGATCCTGTCTCAGCAGACCCAGAAACAGCCTGGTGCAGTGATAGGGCTCCTGCTACACCCCAGGTTTCTGGGTGCCAGTGGGTGACACAGTTCAGCTGGTGGTGTGTCCAGGCAGTGACACATGGCTTTCAAGGAATCCCTTCTGCCAGGTGATGTGCTTCATCCCTTATGGTCTGTCTCTGCCCAGAGCAGTGTCCCTGCCAGGACAGGGAGTGGCAATCTGCTTCCCAGGGGTGCATAGGCTGAGTCTTTGCTCCCTGCCACTCTCCACTCAGCCAAAGAGGTGCAAGGGCCATATCATCTGGCAGAAATCATCCTGGCTTCATTAATGTCACTCAAAAGCTACCCAAGCACCTTGGCTGGGGAGCAGCCTCAGTCTCCACGGGCAAGGAACTGTCTGTAAATGCTCTGTACAAAGCCTCACCATGTTACTGGGTTTGTATTTGTGTCAGGGTGATTGCAGAGCCAGCTGCTGGTGGGGAAACTCAGGAGGGAAGGGCAGGTGCATCCCTGTCTGTCATACCTGGGGAGGGCAAACATCATCCTGCTGTTTAAACTGGGGCTGATGCTGTCCAGCCCTTCCCATCCTTAGCCCTGCACCCTTCCTCCTCCTCTGGTAGCCCTGGTACCCTCATCCTTGGGGAGCAAAGCAGGCAGAAAATGTCCCCGGTGAAAATGGGTGATTTTTCTGTGCTGGTTATGACCAGTAGCTGGTGTCTGGCAGGATCCAGTATGACCCCAGTCTTCCTCACCAGCCTGTTTCTATGCATATCCTTTCAGGTCTCTTCTCATACAATATTTCCCTGTCCTCCTGCAGACAATACAACTGGACTCTGTATATGTTTGGGACCAGGTTTTGGCATTTTATGTTGCATTTTCTTGGGAGACCCAAGCACTTGGAGCAGGCTGGTGGACTGTGGCTTCAATCTCAGCTCCTCTTTCCTGACAGAGAGGAACGTTGGCCCTTTTTAAGCAGACAGGTCAACCAAGAACTGAAGCTTCTCAGGCAGGAGGAGCTCATGTTGCCCTGGCCCTGTTGAGTCCTGTTTTAAACCCGGAAGCAGAGCACTGGTGAGCAAGTTCTATGTTAGGTCACCAGCTCTCCTCCCACGCGTGCGCAGGTAGGATGTGGATGTGGAAGTGGAAAACCACCGACACAATTAGCAGCAGACTGCGTCTCGCTTCGGAAGGGCCTCTCCGAGCCCTGAGGTAGACGTGCCAGAGAAGCCTGGCGTGCAGCCCTGGCTCCACTGGTCACTGCAGGCACCGTGGGTCTCCCACAGCATCAGAGACCCTTCTGCTTTTCCCAGCAGGAAACATCATTTTGAGAACTGCGGTGCCAACAGCTCGTGGGCTGCCTAACGCTGCTGTGTGGTATCTGGTGCTCTTATGCACCCAGGCGGGCAGGAGAATCATTTGCTTCCCTTCTGCAGCCAGTGATTCAAGGGGCTGATCTGTAATTTTTGAAACTAGGAGGATTAGTTGATGTTCCCCTCCTCTGGCCCAGATGCTAGCACGTGAGCAGACACATCCTGTTTCTACCTGAAGAAGCAAAGCCCTGTTTGTCCTCAGCTGCGTGGCTGATGCTAGCTGTGGGCTGTCAGCGCTGCGCTCAGCTGCAGCTGTGGCACGAGAGCATCCTTCCTCTCCTCACCACTCTGCACCAGGAGCGCTGAGCATCTCCAGCGAGCCTGACCCGGAGTGGCAGTGTGGGTGCAATGGGGAAGACAAGTCAGGAACAAGCTGTGGGCAGCACTGCGACTCACTCACCACTGCCATCAGCGTGGGATGCAGAGGCGGAAGTGATTTGCTGACTTAGTAGACACCCTCTGCCCTTATGTGCACCCCTGGTGCACCCCAGGGTGGTCACCTCAGAGGGAAGGACACGTCCATCACCACAGCATTATCCACATGCTGCAGAGATGTGATTCTGGAGTTGGTATCAGGCATCAGGCTGAGATGGAGGAGGGTTGACATCTCCTCCCCACTCCCAGCCCTGGCTCAATTGCCTGCCAGCTGTACAAGCAGAGGCAGGGGGTTTGCTGTAGTAAGTCCCTGGCCTGCAGAAGGACCCCTTGTCCTCACCTTCTGTGTCCTCTCCGCTTTCAGCTGCAGCAGCGAGCTGCCCCTGTGATGCTGCTGCTTGGCGGGTGGTGGAAATCTGCTGAGGTGGCTCAGTGCCAGGTCTTGTTATCCGGCCCCGATGCCAGAAATAAAGGCCATGCGGGTCTGGGGTGGGTTTTGAAAACTTCCCATGCTTCAGGAAACCTTTAATGAGCTTCTAAAAGCTGCTGAGAGGAGGATGCTCTCAGGGCGTGAGTGGTCCGTGCCAGGAGCCTTCCTGCATCTGTCCATCCGTTTGCAAGCTGTTGGGTTTGCCGATGCATATTTGCAGATTTAGGACCTACCTGGGCAGAGCTATATCTTAAATCTACACATTAGTTAGACTGAATTCTATATAGAGCAAAGACAAGAGCACAAGTGTGGGCTGATGGGCGAACTGTGCTGGAGGGATGCAGAGGACCGATGGGACTGTGCTGTCACTGCTGCCTGTGCTGGTTTGGGGACTGCTGGAGGTGGACTCCCTGTTATCAGGCATAAATGTGGGTGTTTCAGGGAAATCACAGAATTCAGAGCTATGGGCTGGTTTTTTTCCATCCCTGAAGGCAAGAAGAGAGGGCAAATCCTGCCAGCTGGAAAAACCTACTTGTAGAAAAGCTGAGAGTCGTGCTGCAGCTCACTCAGGCTGTAAATACAGGCAGTGCAGTCCTGCGATTGCTGCTGTGTCCATGGATGGGGAGATGAGAGAAGGCAACATGCTGGGGGAGATGCTGCCTGGCTGTGGGCACTGGGGGGGCAGGGCCATGAGGTGCCAGAGCAGTGGCTGGGAGGGAGCTGGTTGTGGGGTAGATCACTATGCCGAGCATCTCAGTGGTGGTATCTTGCATAGAAGATGTCAGTGTCTCCTCTGCTCCCTCCCAGCTGCCCCATGCCCACTCCCCAGCCTGCTTGTGGTCACATCACAGGCAAATCTCCCTTCCTTCCTCCTCAGCTCTTAGGATTTCATTTTTTTCTCCTCTTTCTTTGGAGAGAACAATGCTTGAGGGCAAGCGAAGCCAGCCATCTCCAGGCTGGTTTCCCTCTGCAGCATAACCAGCTCCCAAGCTTTCCTCAGGGTTTGTTTCTCTGGGGTGCTGGTTCAGGAGGGCAGCAGATCAGCAAACCAAGCACAGAAACCTCATGGAAATTGGGGCTCTTTGTTGTTGTTGGTTTTGTTTTCTGTTTCTGACTGGACTTCGTATTTCAGATTCAGTTTGACTTAACCTGAACGTTTCTTCTTAACTCCTGGGGAGGATGAGCTTCCTGATCCTGACCTGCTCAGTGATGCTGATGCTCTGGGAGCCTTCTTGCCGAGGGAGGCTTCAGAGACCAAGTGTTCAAAGGTTTTTAACTTTGAGCTGAAATTTTCTTCAGCAAAATGCAGCCCCCCTGAGATATGCTGCACACACCCGTAGGGCTCTGCCTCCCTGCTAGACATCCTCCATACTGGGGTCCCATGTCCACACTGTCCCAATGGCTTTGTGCTCCCTGCCAGGGTTTGGGCTGATCCGGATCTCCACCGCAGCCTGAGCCAAGAGTGCTTTCTTTTCTTTGCAGGTGAGACAGAGGACCCAAGGCCATGCCCATGTGGAGTGAGGAGCAGCTGTGCGCTCACCCCATCACCGCAGACGCCCCGTGTCTGCCCTGCCCAGCCCGTGCTGCAGCCTCAGCTTGGCCATGGAGAGCACAGGTGGGTGGTGCTGAACCCCACGAGGTGAGGGGATCCCCACTGAATGAACCCACCTCATCTACTTTCTTGTGCCTCCATCACCTTTTGATAAAGTATGTGGGTACCTAAGGAGAATTTGTTGCTGCTGGGCAGACCATGCTCTTTGCAAGGTGTTGGTAGATAGTGAGGGATAGACAGGAAACAAGGCACGAAGCAACTGAGGGGCAGCCAAAAGAGTTGCCGTAGAGGGGCACTGTGAAAGCACCAGCTCTGACAACTGTTCGCATTTCAATTTTGATGTAGCTTTATGTTTTATTGTATTTTTTGTGTATATTTTTTTTCCCCATCTGTGTTTTATTTTCACACTATTCTACAAGATGCTACTGGTGTCCCAGCATCCCAGGGTCAGGATATCAACGCTGAAACATTTTATTCCATTTCTAAGCTACTACTGTTTGTTGCTGGCAGGTTGAGGCTGTTTTTAGATCAAAGTGCCTCTTGTTTGTGTTGGAATGAGCATTTCCATGCTGTGCTCCCCATGAAGAAACCTCAGCCTATCACGATTGTAGTGGCTTTGATTTAGAAGAAGACGACAGTATTTATATCAGCTCTCAGGAAAAGCTTCCCCTGGTAGTTACAAACATACACAAATGAAAAGAATAGGAAATTTCAAATAGTCTGTTCTTGCATAATTCCCTAGTGCAAAACCAATGAACATCATCGTGAAATGGGACTTCCCGTGAGCACACACACACACACACCCCCCTTCACCAGCAAGTGTGAATAATTGTGAAGCTGCGTGTGTGGTTCTTTTCTTTTCTAACACAGCTTTGACTGCAGCCACAGCAGAAAGTCCTCCCCTGCAGAAGAAACCTGACCCAAGGAATCCTTTGTACTAACATCCTCGGGGGGATGCGCTTCTACGTGCATCACCAGTGGGAGCAGTGGCAACGTCCACTCTCCTGCATGATGAACCTTTTGTCTTGTTTTGGTTTTTTTTCCAAACCCATCCCAAGATGGTGCATTTAGTCTGCATGGGTCAAGGGGCCAGATACTCAAAGCTGCCCCAGCTCCTGCATGATCATGTCTTACTTATCCTCTGCCCACAGGAACACTCTCTGGAGATGTCCCTGTTAGGCTGACCCTCCAGTTGAGCTGTAAATTCCCCCCAGTATTTTCTTGTTTCCCTTCCTGTAGCTCCCAACCAGCCAGCTTCCAACCCACCTCCCCTTGTCACCATTCCAGCACTGCCTGCTCCACCAACAGGATCCAGCCCAGTTAGCTTTAGCTCCTTCCAGAGCCAAGGAAGGAGGTTTGGAGGCTGTGGTCCTTGAGCACAACTCTTAAAGAGAGTTGCCCCGAGGCTGCCTCCTTTGTCCCTCATAGGTAAAGATAAGTACCCACCTCTGCCCTTCTGCCATCCCTCCTATGTTAGGGAAGATGGAGCTGCAGCAGAAGAGGGTGTGGAGTGAATGAGAAAGTTCAGGAGCAAAACTGGGCAGGAAATGTGGTGGTAATGACACCAGTTCCAAAAGGCAATCCCATGCGAATGAGACAACTCAGACTGGGCAGTGTGTGTCTGGAGATCCTTTAGGACCTGGATAAATTGCTCTTTGCTTGCATCCTTGCCATGCTGGTGGGACCTGCTCGGCCACTGCTAGCAGTGGTCTGGGCCCTACCAGTGAACACAGAGGCAGAAACCTGCCCCAGGAAAGGGCCCTGCGATATGGTTAGCACAAACATCTGAGATCCTCCCCTGGATCAGGTCATGTTCTGGCTGCTCCAGCCTAGAACTTCCTACAGGAGAAGATTACCTAATAATACCCAATTTTACTTAATGTTCTTTATTTATTTATTTATTTATTTATTTATTTGAAAGAAGTGAGAATGTTTTTGCTGATAGGGAAAGAGTAGCCCAGTGTAAGGAGAGACACAAAGACAGGTCATGGTGAAGCAAAGGGACCTTGCAGCTTTCCTGGACAATACTTCATGTGCTTTCAGGGCTAACTTTTACCTCTGAGACGTGTCAGTGTGCACGGCCAGCCAGCTGTCATGTGAGCTCACTCGTGATCACAAGCCCTTGCCCTGCATACAAGTCACATTCTAAACTGGGCCTGAAGCTGTCAAACTTATTTTTGGCCAGGAGCAGAATACAGTTTGGTTTTGAGATGTACGAGGCACACGTGGTGGTTATCAGGCAGAAACACCTCCCTGCCCTAGGAAGCAGAAGTTGCTCGGGGTCCATGGGTGGGTGGTTGCATGTCAGGGAGATGCTGCAAGGAGTCACGGGTGGCAGGCAGGAGGTGACATGCCAGCCTGGTGGCTCTGCCTGGGTTTCCCATGAGGAGTGAACTTCTGGTGTGGGCAGCAGACCTTGTCTCAAGAGTACTCCTTGCATCGGATGTGACATTGAGGCCAGATCTGTGCAGTGCCAAAGAGGAGAGATGTTTCTGCTCTTTCATGGTGCCAAGTTGTGGTTTAATTTTGCTAGTTTCTGTACTTAATGTGTGATATTTTTATTGAACATGGGGAGAGAGAGGCTCTGCAGAGCAGTCCTCTGCAGAGCTTCTCTACCACCATGTCCCCTCAGGAGAACTTTGCTTTCCAGTATGGCTTCAGGGGCCACCAGTGCATGGGTTGGCATTCACCCCTAGCTTCAGTGGCCCTGAGGAGATCTCTGTCCTGTTTCCATTGAGGCTCATCCAGGCTTGAAACCTGCTGAGACAGCCATACTGAGTTCCTGTATTCACCGAAACCAGTGTCTTCTCCCCTGGGGTTGTCCCTGGGTTCCCATCTCCCAGGGGTGTTGGCCTGGTTGCTCACATCCTCTTTGTCCCCACAGAGGTGGAGTCAGACATCCTGCGCCGTGTCCGCACGCTGCTGCGAGAGCTGGATGGGCACCACCCTGCCTGCCAGTGCGACCGAGGTAAGATAGACCCCCAGGAGATATGCATCACCATACCTGCTGCTGCCTTGCTGGGTCACTGCTCAGCCCCGAACCCCCACACTGCGCACCCCCCTCAGTCAGTGCCAGGGTGGCAGGGTATGAGGTGGCCTCACCTCCTGGCACTTTCTGCCCTTTCTCACCTGCGCTTGGAGGTTCTAAATCTTTGTCAAGCTCCTGGTGTCTGTTGTGCACCAATCTCAGTGGCTTTCATTTCTCCTCCATGTGCCTGTTACACACTTTACACCCTTCACACTTGAAACACTGGCCCCAGTTGCCCAGAGAGGTAGTTGCTGCCCCATCCATGGAAACATTCCAGGTGAGGTTGGCTGGGGCTCTGAGCAACCTGCTCTAGTTGCAGATGTCTCTGCTCACTGCAGGGGGATTGGCTTGAATGAGCTTTAAAGGTCCCTTCCCACCCAAACCAGCCTGTGATTCTGTGATTCACTCACCCAGGGGGTCTGGCACTGGGGTGGGACATCAAATGCCAGAGTTTGTGATGCTGTTCCCAGCTCTGACACTGACTCACTGCACAACACCATCCGACTCACTTAACACCTCTGAATTGGAGTTTCCTCCTCTGCCTGTGGGGTCATTGCTTTGCCACCACTGCTCAGCTCCTCGCTCAAGAGTCATTTGAAATCCTTGGGCTATGGTTTTGGAGAAGAAAACTCCTGCTGACCCAGCAAATGGATTACTACAACCTTAGGAAACTTAATTCTGAAAAATTTAATTTACTTGGTGTGCACACAATATTTTACAGTTAATTAAATTTGATTTTGTCTGGAGTGAGCCTTGACACCTGCAGGACTGAGATGCTTTGTGGCCCTTGCTCTGAGTGTGAGCAGCCAGCAGGCAGCATTCATTCAGGTGCCCTGTGCTGGGACCAGCAGAGACTTGGATTCCTCGGGGCAGGTGGTGAAAGCAACAGAGGGAACAGGAAACAAATGTCACCAACATTGCCCTGCCTAGCTTTCCTCCAGCACCCCAGTCCTAGGATCTCTAGGACCATTATCCAAAGGTTTTCCTGTATTAGGGGTACAATAGATCTGTGCTGCATCCAGAGTCAGGCAGCAGTGTGGCTCGTCCTGTGCAGAGGGTCAATGATTGAAGCAGAGAAACCTCATTTAGCTCTGGTGGTGATGTCAGTGTAGCACCCCAGTGGGTGATTTTTGCAGCAGCATTGCCCAGGTCTCCTGATTCCTCTGTGAAATGCTGCCCCTGATCCATCGCCACTTTGCTTGGCAACCTGACCTCTTTCTTGGCTTGACTTTCTCAGGGATGCTGCGATGGACCCTGCATAAAAAAATTGACCAGAATCCCAGTAACAGCTCTATCCTGGTCAGGATCCTGGTGAAGGAACTGGAAAGGGTGAGTACAGTATCAGTATCTAAAGGGTGGGGGTGAAGAGGATGGAGCCAGACTCTTCTCAGTGGTGCCCAGCAACAGGACAAGGGGCAATGGACACAAACTGGAACTCAGGAGGTTCCACCTGAACAGAAGGAAAAACTTGTTTGCTGTGGAGGGTACCAGAGCCTGGCCCAGGCTGCCCAGAGAGGTTGTGGAGTCTCCTTCTCCAGAGAGATTCCAAACCCACCCAGGACACTGAGATCCTGGGCCCCCTGCTCTGGGTGACCCTGCTGGAGCAGAGGGTTGGACCAGATGATCTCCAGAGGTCCCTTCCTACCCCCACCATGCTGGGATTCTGTGAAAAACTATGGCACCCCAGCGCAGAGCTCTACCTTGTCCCTGGCTGACAGCTGCAGGAATCGGGGTTTGCCCCAGAAGTATTGGGGAGCCATGGGCAGAGCAGGGAATCTTTCCAGGCTTCTCAACGCTGCAGCAGCCAAAGGAAGACAGCCTTTGCAGTCTGCAAATAGCACAGTGCGACACGCTTCCGACCACCCCCAAATCTTCCTCGTTCCACCCCAGCCATCTATAGTCACAGGTAGAGTGGAAATTTCTCCTGCATGTCACTCATTTTTGCCCCATAGGGTGTCAGATAAGAAAACCTAACCCAGTATCCTGTCCTGAGAGCATCTGATGGAAACTTTGTGATGGATTTTTTTGTTTCATTGATTTGTCTTGTCATTTTCTGGTTTTGTGTAGAAACCTTCAGCACCCTTGTCATCCTTGTGTGACCTGGTTTGTGGTTTCATGAGCTGTCATGTGTGGAAGTAGCACCTTTTGGTTTTTTTACGAGCCTGCCTCATTTTACCCAACGCCCTCTTGTTCCAGGGATGGAACGCCCATGTCCTCACTTCTCCTCCTCCCCCCAGCCTTGTGAGGAGCTCCTGATAGTTGTCCTTTGTGCAGAAACCTCCCTATCCTATTATTTTCTACATCTTTGCCAGTTTTCCTTCTGAGCTGGAAGGATGGAGCCGCCTTGCTTGGCACTGCTCAACTCCTGTGTCTCCAGCCAGCTGCTGCTCAGCTCTGGGAGGGCCAAGCACCCTCTGCAGAGACTATCACCTCTCTCCATCAACACTGCTCTGTATTGCATGCTGGAGTCAGGGTTAGGCCAGTGCAGATCATTGTGAACCCCCTGCAGTTATTCCTAAGTTCCTGCCTCTAAGCAGCTCTGAGGCCGTTTCCAGGCTGTGTCTCTCAGGCTATGGTGGTTTCGTTTCCACCAGTGCCTTAGGGAGGGATCTTATCAAGTGGCTTTTGCAAATCCAGATAGACAGGACCACACACGCCACCCTCGGCTACGGATGCAGGAATTCCTTTGAGGTCTGCTTTCCTCTGCAAATCCATGTCCTTCCCTCCCCGTTAGACTTATTATCACTCTGCTACTTTTATCTCTCCTTGCCCAGGAGGGGTATTGGGACTCCTGGTCTGTAATTCCCTTAATCTCCCTCAAGCTTTTCTTGGAAATTAATGTCACTTCGTTGTTTTGGTTTGGGGTTTGTTTTTTTTTCCACTCCTCTGGTGCTGCAGCAGCCCTGAGCAGTCAGTACCAGCCACGGATGATCATTTAGCAATTTCATGCTTGAGTTCCTCTGATGCCCTGGGCAAATATCAGCTGATCTCAGCAATTCACTATTATTTATTTTATTGATCATTTCTAAAGCTTTGCTGCCATCAGTTCCATTTAACTCTGATCCATCAGCACAGCAGCCCTGAAGAAAGGTGCTGGAAATGTCTTTGGGGTGGAAATGTCTTTCCCAGGAGTTGCTGGAGCTGTTCTTAGAGCCAAACCAGGCTGCAGGGGGGAGTCGGAGCTGTGTCACCTTGGGCATCCATCTGGCTTCCCATGGGCCAGGATAGGGATGCAAGAGCATTTCTCCTTGTTCACTGTGGTCCCACACCCACCAAATGTAAGACAGGCTCTTCCTAGAGGTTTTGTATTTCCACATGAGTTTTTGCCACAGAAAGGAGCTCTTTAATGAGGTCAGTTAGAAACTTTTTCTCGCCCTCTCCCACCATGGCTGCTGCTTATGCACAGCTCTTGATGTGCGAACCACGCTCCCGCAGCAGCTCCTGGAGCCTTCACATCCCTACAGCAACCTGCAGCCCTGTGGATTGGCAGCGGCCATGGCAGTGTGGTCCATCCTCCCACACTCCTCCCCAGAGCTTGACTTGCATGGGATGCCCACCATGCAGGACCTGTCTGCCCCAAGGGCATCCTGCCCACACTGACCCGGGCAGTGTCACCCCTAAGCCAGGGTGAATGCTTGTGCTCACCTTGTGTGTCTGAGATGCTGAGTAGACAGACCCCAGCACATCCTGGGGGCTCTGGGGGCTTCTCCAGTCCCGGTCTCTTCTTCTGCCAGTGCCACTGCCCATCCCAGCATCCTGCCAGCTGCTGCCTACACTGACCTGTGTCTTTTGGTTCCACAGGCAGAGCGAGGTGACTTCAGGCATTACATCATCCCCTTGCTGCACACGCTGATGTACACCTTGATAAAGGTAACCTACTTCAGACTTTGCTGGGGCAAGATCCAGGGGAATCAGAAGCTGCAGGAGGGGTCACCCTAAGTCACTCAGCACCTATTCATGTGCTGAACTTCCAGTACTTGCCCAGCAAAGCCCTGGGACTACTATGAGTGGACTCAGCTGTGCATTTCCCAGTGTGCTGGGCTGAGACAGTGTCACTTACGACATGTGTGGGAGTGACAGGTCCTTCCAGCTGACCCCCTTTTCTGGAAGTGTTCAGGTATCTGATGATACAGGAAGCCACAGCCCAGCAAAACTCTCAGCCCACAGCCCTTCAGTGGGTGTTACTGGAGGCTTCCAAACCATTTCAGGGCCTGATTCTACTTCGTATACTGCATTTAAGCCCTTATTGAATTTGGTGTAACTCTGTGCCCTCCCACCCCGCAGTCTGTTGTGGGGAGAGCCCCGTTAGGGATCGCTGCCTGTGGCATCTCCTTATCTGCCCCTTTCTGGCTCCAGGCTCCCTCCATCTCCGACGAGCTCTGCAGCAGAGTGTACGATTTCTGCAAGAAGCTGCTCACCCTGCCCAAGCCTTTCTGCACCATTGGCTTGGACTATGCCATCAGGCTGAAGACGGAAAGGACAGCACCGGGTACGAGGGCTTCTCCACTCTGCCTGTGCAGGGCACAGTGAAGGGTCTGGGTCCTTGAGGCGATGGTGGTGGGGCTTTGGGGGGCTTCCATACCTGAGCTGGCCTTTGCCTAATGCAGCGAGCAACGGCAGGGATTTCTAAAGGGGTTTGGTCAAACACTTAGGGGTCTTATGGATGTACTTGGATGGGAGGGTTCCCCACTCCTGATTTCAGGCTGCTGGATCTTAGCTACTAGCAGAAAACCTTGAGGTCCTCCTGCTGTTGGGGTAGGTGGGTCAAGCCCAGCCCCTCTAAGGGCAGGTACACGTACACCCTCTGGCTATACAGGAAACAGGGTGCTTATGCTCCCAGCCTGGGCGTCTCAGTAAATTTTGTGCAGGTCTCCTTTTAGCAAAGCGACGTCTCCATCTGAGATCGGGTTGCAGGCTGCCCAGATTGGGCTCTCCCTCCACTACCTGTGCATCAGGTTTTAGACACTGAAGTGTCATGCGTTTCTTCAGAGAACAGCCCCTTTTAGGAAGCAAGCCAGAGGACAAGTCTATTTTCCTTGTTCTGTCCGTTGCTTATTGAAGTTCTTGTTAAAGTTTTCCTTAATATGAGTCTTTAAAAGCAATCCTTTAGAACAGTGCCACGTGCAGATGCATTGTGAGGTGGAGGTAAAAAAATGAGAAAACTTGTGGGAAATGAGTGACATTCTTGGTAGCCTCAGCCCAGAACCATCACCCTCACCACTCTTGCCTAGTACCGCTTTGTCTGGAGCTTCAGGGTCTACCTTTATCTCACATGAGTGCTGGTAAAAGAATGATTTAATGCAGAGAGATGGGGATCTCCAGCGGGGTTTCTCTCGGAGCACCACAAGGTTCACAAGATGATTGCACCTGAGAAATACGGGGTAGATGTATCTTCCCCCACCCCAGAGCTGGGTGAGATTAAAGTCCACCTCTCCTGGTTCAAAAACCTGTTGTGTTCTTCCTATCCTCCCAAGTGCTGTCCCCTGGTGTGGCTCCAGGGGTGGAGGCCAGGAGTAGGGTTCTTCCTCCTCCTTCCGACTCTGCTCCCAAGCTCATAATCCACTAAACAAAGGAAGGGAAATACAGGAAATCGTCCCTGAACAGAAGGGGGGGCTCTTTTTATGTAGCATGGCCTGTCTTTGTCCCTGACTATTTTTAACTCTGGGCCCAATTATTGGCTCTTTTACATCATCTCTCCACCAACGAGTGTTCGCTGGCTTGGCAGACCCACCCTCAGCCTTTACAACTGGGAGCAGTGCAAAGCTGCTCCAGTGAGTTGTGTTGTTATTGCTCGTGCTCTGACTCCCGCATGTTTATCCTCTTGCCTTTGCCAGGTACATTGTACCAAAGAATGGTCATTTCCGAACAGAGTCTCAGAAGTGACCCGTACCCTTATCAGGAAAAGTGAGTAGCACGTCTTCAAATGTGTCATTATGTTTCTCTTATAGTCCCACAGTGAAACCTATCCTTTTCCTCTGCTCTGAATTAATGTCAGATGGAACAGACAATTTGGACATAAGCCACATGGCAGCACGTGGTCTTGGGGGGACGCAATTCGGTGGCATCCAGTGCCTCGTTAAAATGAGCTTTGTATTGGGAGGAGCATGTTCCTTCCCCATGTCCCAATTTATTTCTGTGGTCCTGAAAGGCAGGGAGCTTCTTTTGGTGGGGAGACAGGGCAGAGAAGGGGACTATCAGCAGCAACCCTTTTTCTCTGCATGGGGTGATAGAGACATAAGCTGCTCATTCCCTTCCTGATGTCAGTAACGAGTCCTCATCTCCCTCTCTTCATATCCTCCTGCCCCACGCAGGATTTTCATCTTTGCTGATCCAGAGCTGCTCTCTGAAGCCATCTGCAACGCACTGGTCCATGACACAGAGGCAGCTCAGGTCTCCCAGAACCCCCGGGCATGCATGTGCTACGTGATCATCCACGCCATGCAGGCAGCCCTGGGTGAGGGCTGCGACATCAGCGGCTTGAGAGCAATCCTCCAGGTAACTGGCAGCACTGCTGCACTGCCATGTATTGTTTTCCAATGGTTCTGTTCTTTCTGGGCACCTCAGAGGAGGGAAAGTTGTTTTGGCAAGTGGAGAGACACCCCCCATCTCCCCGCTCCTCACTGCTAGTCCCCAGTAGCCTCAGTGTTACTTGCAAGGCTGGGGGGCTATGAACAGAGCTGGCCTTAAACTAAACAATTCTTCAAACACAAAAGAGTTGCTGCAGCAAGAGCCAGAGGGTTTGAATCTTCAGTTTGTGTGCTTAGTTTTGCAGAGCAAAGTTGGGAACTGAGATGCAGGTTCCCCTGTAAGCCACTGGCCATTGCAAAAACACCTCAACAGAAATGTTTCAGGCAGTCTTCTCCAAAACCTCCTTCGAGGAGCTGTGGGGCCACAGTAAGACAAATAATCTAGTTCAGAAAGGCAACTTTGCAGAGGCTCTCAGTGGTTTCCACTCCAAGGAGACCTTTGTGAGTCTGCTGTCTCCATCTCCCGTGGGTTACTGGAGCTGCCAGCTCCGCTGCTGACTCCCCTGAGCTCGTGGCAACTGGGAGCACAGTACCCACCAGCTGCAGACCTGCTAGAAAAAAAGCTTTTAGCAGCCAGCACACCCAGCGTCTCTCCTCCTCCAGCCTTCCCTGGGGACAGGAGGACATTTATATCCTCTGCTGCAAAACAATTTTGGCAGGACTCATTTGTCCACTCCCTGCCCCCTCCCATGGCCCTGCCCGTGGAGCATCTCCTCTTTTCCCACCTCCGGGTGTTAATAGCTGCTCCTTGAAACAGGACATGCCCACGAGCGACGTCGAGCACTGGTTCCAGCAAGTGGTGGCAGCAGTTGAGTGTGTGGGAAATGAGGTGAGCACAGACCGTGACCAGCATGCAGCGAGGCTGGAGAAGATTTACCATACCATCCTTGGCTCCTCACAAGCAGGTGAGCTCCCTTGGGGCCAGCCATGCCAACATAGTGAGTTAAGGCCACCTCCCATCTGCCTCTACTTCAACATCACCCATCACCAGTATCAGGTCCTTGCAGCCTGGCTCCTCGCAGTGAGCTGCTGGTCAGGCTGGCAAACTGCACATGGCAGTGGAAGGCAGGTTTGTCACCTGAGGAAAGGGACTGTGGCAATCTCTGCTGCTAATTAGCTGCCCTGTGTACATGTCTCCGTCATTTGCAAAGGGGCCGTAGATGTCAAGCAGGGGAGGTTGGACAGATTCTCTAGGGCTCTGCTGGTGTAAGATACGTCCTGCCACGGCCTAGTCTGGAGAGATACTGTGCAGCACTCCCTGACACCTCCTTGCAGTGATGTGATGGAGGTGCTGCCATCTCCTTCCATCCATGGCAGTGGATGACTCTGTCCCAGCGTGGTGCCATCAGGGCTACATGGATTATAACAAGTGACCCCATCTGTCATGGCTCCTCACACAAATCTGGGGTAGACCGGAGGAAAATGGGGGGCATGTTTCCCTCTTCCTGTCTACTCCTAGTGGAAGGCTCCTGCATCCTAACCCCCTTCCAAAAAGAGCTGAAAACTGTCCCAGTACAAGGTATGGAGAAGAACAGCCAGTGGTGCGAGGAGAGGAGTGGGACCATCTCCTTTTGGTGGCAGGGAGCTATTAAATTGTCTCACTGCTTCTCACAGAGCCATAATGGGTTAAAAATAGCCAGCGGTGGCAGGGCTTGAGGGCTCCCTTGCATCTCAACTGAGAAAGCCGAGGGAGGTCCTGCTATGTGTATCAGAGGCCCAGTGCTAGAAGAATATTTTAGTTATTCTGCAATCCCTTTGCTGTTTGCAGCAAAGCAAGGTCCTTCAGTTGCCCATGCCTCAGTTTTCCTGTCATTTCTCCCTTCCACCGATAGTGTAGGTACCTTCTTATGGCTCGGTTTGTGAGAGCAGAGGTCTGTAATTACAGCCTTAGGTCTGACCAGAAGCTACTCAAGGTGGGAGAGCCTGTGGGGCTCAGCACAGGCTATCTCAGCCAGCATCTGAAGCACAGCACCCGTGGGGGTTTGTGCATCTGTGTGGAAAAACTGCTCTTGTGTGTTACAAGCTCCTTATTTCCCACAGGAGATCCTCCCCTGGGCGTGCTGCAGGGTGCCCCTCTGCCCAACCCTAATATCAGCTTTCACCTCTGGACAGAAGACGACCAGCTCTGTGAGTGCCCCGGGGATGCTGTGGGGAGTTCCAATGGTTCCTAAGGCTGGGAATCCTGTGCAAAAAATGTTAGCCCTGCTTCTTGAGCAGGGAGTTTCACACCATCGCCCAAGGGCCAAGCTCATGGAGGCTCATGCTGAGTGCACCAGCCTTCCTCCTTGTGGAGTGATGGGTCAGATCAGGGCATGGGGTGGGAGAGGGGTGAAGGAGATAAGGAGAGGACCCTTGTGGGACAGACTGCAGCAGGATGTGGCCTGATTTGAGTGATATTGAGCTCGCTTCATGGTGCAATGTGAAATGGGACTGAAGGACCAGCTCCTCTTGGACTGGTGGAGGTATTGACTTTATTGATTTGGATGAGTTGGGGAGCCAGGGCAGGACTGGGCCTTAGCCTGGCTTTGGTTGTATTTTCCTCCCTGAGCTCCCTTCTTCCTTCAGGGAAGGAACTGGTGCTGTTCATCCGGCCGCTGTCGCAGAGCTGCGAGCCTGACTGCCTGAGCCAGGACCTGGACAACTTTGAGATCCAGGACATCCTTTCAGGCTGCGAGTGCTGCGAGCAGACCCGCTTCTCCGTGCTCTCCACCGACAGCGGCATTGAACGAGACCTGCCTGTGGCAGTCGAGGATTCCTTCACCCCTTGCAGCGCCGAGACGGAGCAATCCCGGCTCCACAGGAAGGGTGGCATTAAAAAAAAGCCATCGCCGCTGGAGAGCGTGGCCTTTCTGCAGGCTGGCTGCAATGGTCCCGGGGCAAAACCCCCGGTGAAACTGCAGAGGAGAATGGGCATCCCCCCAGACCCTGCAGCCCCACTCCAGAGGCTGCACACTGCCCGCATTGTTCTGCTGGGGGACGACCGCATCCTGGGGCGCCTGGCCCAAGCCTACCACTCGTTGAGGTAACCAGTGGCCGCAACCTCTTTGGCTCTGGGGCTTGGAGGAAGGGAGGACAGTGTGGGGACTGTGCTCTTCAGCCTGTTGAAGCAGCCAAGGTGGCTGGGGGTGGAGTCGGGCTCCAGCATTACCTGAGACAGGATGGGACCCAGGTGTTTTACACCCAAATGCATCCGACTTCACTGGTTGCACAGCACCGTTTGGCTCTGTTGGCTCATAAGGTGCACACAGAGAGTTTTTCCCTTTTGTCCAATGAACAATGAACGAGGTGAGACGTTTTCCTACGCCAAAGGGAAAAATCCTAAAGAAAAGCAAAGCTGTTTTCCAGCTGTCTCTTCCCAGCTGTACCACCTGGGCCAGGAGAGCAGCATGGGGTGTTTTGGATCACGGTGCAGTCAGCAGCCCGGGGAGCAGAGCTGAGTGCAGAGGGGACCACCAACCCCAGCCAAGAGTCTGTCTGTGGGATGCCCCTTATCCCCGTCACCTCCCCTTGCTAGATTTGGGAACCCAGGGTCATTACTGCCATCCTGTCACACTGGGCAAAGCAGACAGGAAAGGAGGGCATGTGCTCCTGTTGTGGAGCAGCTGTGGTACACCCCAGCCTTGACCAAGAGCCATGTTCTTCCACCTTCTCCTTGTGACACAGCTGTATATTTTTCCATTTCAAGGAAACGAGAAACACGGCGAGTTTTCCTGACTCCTAGGCTGAACCTGCAGTTCTACTACATCCCAGTGGTGACGGGGCAGCCGAACACCCCAGCTGTTACGGTGAGTCTGGGCTCTGCTGCTGCCTGCCAACAATTCTTAGTGTTCTTGGAGGAAGGGTAAGGGAGGGGTTACAGGAATTCAGATCCCTTAATGCCTTATTCCTAGAACAAGGATGGGATGCCAAGAAAGGGCATTTAGGCTCAGTTTGCAGACTGGCTTTGGGAATCCATGAGCCTCAGAGCCATTCAGGTTGCTCCAGCCACCCTGATGGATGGCAACTCACAGCCCAGACATGGTGTTCAGTTTTGCTGTAGGAGGATTGAGGGAGCTTTACCAAAGGACTGATGCTTTTCTTACCTCCCAAACACTTAGAGGAAGTGGTCTCCACTTATTGAGGGCTTTGCCTGCTTGGTCATGGCCCCAGTTTTAATTCTGCAAGTCACTACCTTGCAAGCTTATCTTAGGCACAATCTCTTCCCCTCTGACAGCCTCGAGACAGTGATAAATAGACAGTTGTACCTCTCACAATACTTTAAGCTGGCCCAGAGCTGGCTGTGAGTCCTGGCAAACATGCCATTATAAAAATGAGTATTTCTTCTTTTCATTCTTCACTTAAGTTTTGTCCTTGAGCACCTGCTCAGTATGTGCTGCAGGAAATGTTTTGCCATCTGGACCAATTTGCCATTCTCTGGACCAAGCAGGGAAGGGGAGCGATAAGGGAGCTGCTCACTTGGCATTTGTGCCCCAGCTCCCTCAGCCTTCTCTATGGCTCCTGGTATTTTGAGCCATGACTGTACTGAGCTGTGTGTTTGTCCCACAGGACCACGCTGCCGTGGGCCAGGAGGAGCTCTGCGAGGTGGCCGCGTACCTGGGCAGAGCCGACCCGTGGTACGAGAGCAACATCAACACGCTGTGCCACATGATTCCCAAGCTGGCCACCATGGTATGAGGGAAACCTCCCCACCCTGGCCCATTTCCCAAACACCTCTGCCACAGTTGAGGACAAGCTCATGCTCTTCGGGGCTCCTCTGTGCCCCACATAGAGGCTTCCTCCCTGCAAACCCACCTCATGGCCTGTCAGCTGGAAAGGTGCTTGCGGTTGACACTGCCCCAGCCCACAAGGCCCATTTACTGCAATGGGTTTTTTTGGGCAAGGGACAGGAAATGGCAGCTTTCAAGAAAGAAAATGTAAATGAGGTATTTGCTGAAATACCCCCGCTCTCTTTTCCTGGCAGCTTGAGCCACTATCAATAGCCTACAAAAAAGGCTGGTAGGTGGGCACAAGCCTTCACTTGTCCCCTTCGCTTTGACTAGTTATGGTAGAGTGGCTCAGTGCTGCCCTGGGCAGCAGCTCATTGCTCGAAGAAGGCATGAGGGTTTGCAGCAGTGTTTTTGAGCAGTAACTGTAGCTGATGCGTGATGCGATTTGCTCCCCCCAGCCCTCCTCTCCAAGTAAACATCTTGTGACTGATCTGTTCATCACTGACGTGATCTCCTACTACGTCCGCATGGGCATCCAGCCTGTCTGCTTCCAGGTCTACGCTGTGAAGGTGGGTGCCACCTCTCCCGTGCCATCTCAAGCCCCATTGCAGGCAGAGCTGTGCAGAGTCAACGGGATCTGCGGGCTGAAGCAGCTCTGAGCCTGGACCTCTGTGCTCCCCAGCCTGTCCCTTCCTTGCCAGGTTCCCCAATCTAGCGGTTCTGTGTGGCACAACTCAGCCGGAGTTAATGATCCTGGGAAGGGTATTTCAGGATTTCAGCAAAGTGAGCCTTGAAATGTCCCTGTAAGGACACAGATTTCCTGCTCCACTGGATTTGGTTTTGCTCAGGAGCTCTAGCACCTCCTATTGCTTTCGATGCTGGGAGAAAACAGGGATTTTCTGAGTGGCTTTGCCAAAACTTTCCTGTACCTTGCACGGGCTTTGCAGGGCTTCCTTAAACACTGCTTTCTTTATTTCCTGCCAGCTTTTCTCAGAAATGGTATCAGAGTGAGACCTGGCATTTGGTCTGACAGCAAAGAACTTCTGTATTTGGTCATGTAACATCAACCCCCCATCTGCTCCTCTGGCAGTTTTCCCCCTTCAAAGCCACCTTAAGGTGTCACTGATGCACCTACCTCCTTTTAATCTACACGTAGACAATGTGATAACCAACTGCAGCAAAGAAGCAGACATTATGTGAGCAAATGGGCTTCTGGCATGTAAAAAGCTGGGAGAGCTTTGGTAACTACTGGTAGAACATCACAGGGACTTGAACTAATGATACGTAGCTTGTGAACACTTGGAAAACCTGGTCCTCAGCTTGTGTGGCCGGGGACTTTGGGTTTTTGGTGAATTTTCATTCCACTCATTTCTCCTCCAAGGCAGTTATCAAAAGTGAGCAAGAGAGTGGGTGATTCAAGGAGGGGAAGAGGAACTGACTCCAGATGTGGTTTTCAGATAGAGGCCCTAACCTACGCTGTTGTCACACATGGTGTGATGCTGCTTCATATGGAAGTACAAAGCCTGTGTTGCCTTTTTGGTTAAGACCATGGTGTTCCTCTTTGGCTGCAGAGACTTTTCCTGGAAGTGAGGGTCAAGTTCCACAGAAACTGCTCGTAGGTCTGGGAGAGGTTCTCCAGGACTATCTCTTCACATTTTGCTTAAAACAAGCCCCTGAAAATAATTAATAGGTCTGAAGTGAACAGCTGATTTAGGTGTATCAGATAGAAATGATGGACCTTGAAGCTAAGCCAGTATCTGCAGTCAGGCCTGGGAAGCTGCTCCCCTTGACCTGGTTTCCCCATGGGTGCATGGCTGGGAGCAGACTCGTCTGTGAGTGTACAGTGACACCCAGTGGCAGGGAACACTGCCCGTGGATCTGTCACAAGCCCAAGGTGATGTCATAGGGTGACTGAGGAGAAACTGTTCTTAGAAATTTTCTTCTCTTTCAGATTTTCTTCAATGACCCAGCACAGGAGCCAGTTGAGGATGTGTTCCTCACAGAGCTGTGCACCCAGATGCAGGACAGCATCTCCCACAGAGGTGTGTGAATGTGCCCAGGTTGAGCTCTGCAGCAGGGGCTGCCACCCTGGGCAGGGCTCCTGCCATCCCCAGCTCTCGCTTGCCCTGTCCCTCAGCCTGTGACAGTCAAGGTCATGACATGGGGCAATAACCCTTGCTCTCTGATGAGTGGGAGGCTTCCCTAAACATCTCCATCTCCCTCTCAGGCATATGATTCTAGGCTAAATGAAAAACTTTGTGGTCACTGGCTCCTGGTCTCAACCAGGTTTTGTAGACTGCACCTTTGGTTGGTTCCAGGGTCCTCTGAAGTTACAACAGCACCATATTTTTGTTGAGGAAACAAGCTGGACTTCACAGCCATCCCCTTTGCCAGATGTTTTCCCTATTAGAAAGTCTGTCCTTATGTTGCCAGTGATGGAACAAGGCTTGAGACTGGACCATTACAGAGGTCACAGACCTTCCAACAGTGCATCCCAGTGTCTGATCCAATGGATCTCTGCCACTGCAGCTGGGTACAGACCTTCAAGTGAGTCCATCTCACTACACTTGAGTGCACAGAGCCTCAGCTCCTGTAGGCAGGAGACAAGGGCCAGTGTGCCAGACCATGACTGCTGGGGGGGCCTTATCCCATGGAAGGACCCCTCTGCTGACCATAGAGATAGGTGGGATGAATTAAATCTCAATCATACTCGGTTCCCTCCTTGCAGAGTTAAGCATGACCAAGAAGAAAACATCCCTGGATGGGCCTGGCTTGGATCTCACAGTGACATACAGAAAGGTAAGTGGGGGTCTTAGCAGCCCATAAATGTCCCTGCTCACAGGGATCCTCAACAGGGCACACATCTCCTAAAAGGAGCTCTCTGGCCCTCCTTCTTTTCTCTGGAATTGCACTCCAGGAGAGGACAGAGAAGTCATGGTGAACTTTAAAAGCCTGTTAGATAACATTGCACTTGTGAAAAACAGACCTCAGGCCTCTCTATGTCTAACCTCTGCCAGGGTAAATTAACAGAGCCCTTCCTGCAGGTTGTGGTGAGTGACCGGGCAAAGGAGCTGACCACATCCCTGCGCTCCACCGGCCTGGTGATGAAAGCCATCCCTGCTGATGAGGCTGAAGGTGGGTTCTTCCTGCTTGGAACCATGTGAAGAGAGTTTGTTGAGTTTTCAGGCGGTCAACAGAGTAAATCTGACAATGGTACTTAGTGCCATTTGTGCCTGGGCTGTGAGGGTTGAATTAGTCACTTGCACATATTGGTGTCACCACAGTCTGTGGTTGTGTGCTTTCTCGTGAACGACGTGCCTGGAACTCCCAGTAACATGGGGTTCAGCGTAACCACAGTCTAGGCTTGGCAGCACATTCCTCTTGCTGCAGCCTTCCTCTTTCACCTTGCCCTTAGCATAGCCTCTGAGGTTCCTCCCTGAGTGTGATCCCACACAAAACCTTATCCCACAGAGCTTGCTAGAGTCCTTTTCTGCTATTCTATACAACCTGTGACCTCTAGCTGTGCAGCCAAATGTGGGATCCAGCACCATCCCCACCCAAAGCTGAGCTGAGCTTGTGCCATGGTCTAAGGCTAACACACTGCTTTTGTTGCAGACCTGGTGTGTCTGAACGTAAACATCACCGAAATCGTTAGGATCAATAACTTGTCAGGACGATCATTCTCAGTAAGTAGCTGTGGATGCTCGTGGACCTGGAGGGGTTGTCCAATGGGTGGAAATCCCTTATGACAACGGTGAAAGGGGAAACACTCTGTGGGGAAGAGAAGGCTTTGGGGCTACCCTGCTCAGAGAATGCTTTGCAATTACTTTCCATGGCAATATGTAGATTTTTTGAGTCAAATGTCATCTCTGCTGGTCAAGGTCTAATTGAATTCTCCCAGGAGACCCTGAAGCATGGAGCTGCTGCAGACTTCATTCTGTGACCCCAGGGACAAAGTGGAGAAGTAAAGCTTAGCTCCAGTCATTGTGGCTCCATTTGGGTACAGGAGAGGGTCTTTAGTTTTGCAATCAACTCCATTAGCTCCACACCTCCAGCTGCAGTGCCCTCCAGAGATCCCACATGTAAATCACCACAGAGCTCGTAAGAATAGAGGCCCTTTAAAGGAGAGATATTTTAACAAAGCATAAACAAGAAGCAGGAATTTCAACATATCTAGTTACCACCTCAGGAAGAAGGATCTGCAAGAGATGGGACTGCAAACTTTGTCTCCTGTCCTTTTTGTTTTACATGAGAGTTCAAGTAGAGCACAGAAGACACACTGCCCCATGGGAAGGTATCACTGCAGTTTGGGTGGCATTAAAGCATTATCGCCTTTTGGGTCCTGGAGACCCCAGCCTCTCAGATGATGTTTTTAGGTAGCCAGCGCCCTTTTCCTTATTTTCACTCGGCTTTTGGAAACACCAAGGTACTGCAGCCCATGGTGCCCACCAGGATACACCATGGCCCCGGAGAACAGACCATGCCCACATCAGACGTCCCAAATCTTGCAACCTACGCAAGCATTGCCAGTTGGGAAAGCTTGCCCTTGCAAAATTTGACCAGGTTGTGATTACAGAAAAAGGAAAAGAGAGACACTTCTCTCCTTAAAGAATTCACCTTGCATCACATCTGAGGTTAAAAAAAAAAAAAAGAGAGAAATGTCATCATTTGTCCCCTTCATACCCACCCATCACCACGCAGCCAAGGGCAGGGAAGTGAGACACTCACTGGGCTCTTCCTCCCCTCTCAACTCCAGGCTGTGGCAAACAGGTTGAAAACACGCAATATCAAAATCAGGAGCACAGAGCAGAGGCCCTTCACAGTGTGTCTGGACAAGGACAGCAGAAGAGTCTACAGGAATGTGATCAGGTGAGAATGCCACGTGTGCCGGGCTCTTCACGTCTTGCCTTGATCCCTCTCTGGAAAACATCCCAAGGTAGCACAGATTTTTTTCAAGGGAGTCCTGGTCTTCATCCTCATACATGACAGGAGACTTGTGGGCAAATACGTTGTTTCTCCAGGGAAAGTGGGGCAGAGTGGGGCTCTCCAACATTTGTGTTTTCAGGTGATGGTGTGAGAAACAAAATAGTTCTTCCATTTTAAGTAAGGTGCTGTCATTAAGACAGTTAAAAGGGTAGGTACCTCCAGGGACAAACAGATCAGAGATTGCCTTTGTTATATTGTGGAGCTGATGTTCTCTCCACTGACTACATTTCTCATCAGGATCTCAGGGGTATGAAGGCAGGGGGAGAGAATTCAGCCCTGTGAAAATAGCAGGTATTGATGGACCTTTAGTAGTTGCAGTGATATATGATGTGTTGGAAGCAAACAGCCAGGTGCTTCAAGGTCCATGGGCCACATGGAACATAGGTAAAATGTGAATTTCTTGGAATCGAACTGAGCCAGGCTAAGGACACTGAGTTTGTAGCCAAACTCTAATACACATCAGCTCATCTTTCAGCCTGGAGAAGAGAAGACTTCTGGGAGACTTTATTTCAGCCTTCCAGTATCTGAAGGGGACCTACAAGAAAGCTAGGGAGGGACTTTTTACAAGGGCTTGTAGTGATAGGACGAGGAGTAATGTGGCTTCAAACTGGAAGAGGGGAGATCTAGATTAGAAATTAGGAAAATGTTCTTCACTCTGAGGGTGTTAAGATGCTAGAACAGGGAAGCTGTGGATGCTCCATCCCTGAAGGTGTTCAAGACGGGAAGTGTGTCTAGTGAAAGCTGTCCCTTCCTGTGGCACGGGGGTTGGACTAAATGATCTTTAAGGTCCCTTTCTATGATCTTTCTGGTTAAAACCAGTTAAAAAAGCACAAAATCAGTGGCACATCTCAATACAACAGCCCTCCCTCAGCATCCAGCAGAGAGACTTGATGTTCAGTCTAAGATCAGACTCGCCCTCAAGGGCAGTTTTGTACATGCAGTAAATATGTTCTTGTGCTCTTGCAGCGTGGAAGTGTCTCCTTGCCTAGAGCCCAGCTACTGCTTGCAAAAGACAAGGACAATGAAATTCAGCCTGCAAGAAACAGAAGATGTGGGACTTGTGAAATACATGCCCAAGTCTCTGCTGTTGCCTATCAACACATTCGCAGGCATCATCCAGTGAAGAAAACGCGAAAAAGCTTCTGAGAGAGATGTGACCTTGGGTCATCACAGAGGAGGTGGAAAAAGAAAACACACTAAAAGCCACCAACAGTGATTTTACAACTGTAATGGTGTAAAAAGCCACAACAGCGGAGGTGGGTAGAGCTCAGGGAGGACAGCTGTGCCTTGCTGAGTGACAGCGATGACCGCAGCCAACACCCCCCTGCCAAAGGGCAGAGCCTGACTGATGAACTGAAGTTTTTTTCACAAGTCAGAGCAAACCTTTGAGCATCTTCATTTTGGGCAGACTGGGGTACATGCGGCTGAGGTGATGGTGCTCACTGTGCTTGTGGATCACAGAGCAGGTGCTATTGGTAATATTTATTAGGGTGATATCTCACTGCCCAGCAGGGACTCAGGACCTGTCGGGCTGGGTTCTGCCTAGCAAACTATTTTTCTGGCCCAGGGTGGTGTATTTGGATAAATCAGCAAGTATTGCCCTCACTGATTGAGGACACCTCCCTGTAAGCCTGACAACAACTGGGAGAGTGTGTGTGTGTGTGTGTGTGTGTGTGTGTGTGTGTGTGTGTGTGTGTGTTCAGTGCCGCTTCTGTGGAAGTCAGTGGGAAAACTGCTGTTGTTTCAGAGGGACAACACAAAGTAATGATGAATGGTATGAAAAAGGGACATGGGAAATCTGGAGTGATACTTGCAGTGGCGGATAGGGCAAGAACAGCGCAGGCTGCCTAGGCAGTGCTGTGGGACATGCTTGGCTATGAATGGTATTGATCCAATTGAAAAAGAAATCTTCATTGAGCAGACACCTTTGAGTTCACCTGAGATTTCACTGTGGCTTTGCTATGCAACCTCTCCACATATGGCATGCAGCCTCATGAGTGCTGGTTGTATTCCTCCAGCGGTACATCCTTGGAACAACCACCCACAACCCCAGCAGCAGTGGACCCCCACTGCGAGGTCAGCCAGCAACACTTCTGCATCCCAGTCTGCTTTGCAGTCCTGGTTTGGTCTGTGCCTGGGCATCAATCAACAGCATGGAAAAAACATGGTGTGTATTTATTGACTTTCTGAATGTGATACCAGTTTCTGGAGAGTCTCTGGGGAGTCTTCCCTAAAATCACATTGGAGGGGACTTGGGAACATTTCTTCTAGGACAGTCATGTTTTTATTCTCCTGGCTCCCAGACAACTCATCACTGGGGTTGCCTTCACTGAGGGAGTGCTTGCTTGGATCAGCAGCCCAAAGAAAGTCCTTTAGCTTTGTGCACAGCAGCTCTTTGCAGTCATCTCTGGCTGTCACTGATGAGGAATAGACAGACCCAGCTCTGTTCTACAGGGTGATGCTGTCCCAGCTGCAGTGACATTGGCAAACCCTTCTGTTAGCCCTGATAGCTGGGGACAAATCCACCTCTCTGCCCTGTCTGTGCTGGGTCTGCCCAGCCCTGGAGAGCTGTGTCTCTGGAAAATCACTTCTGTTTTAACTGCCCACACGAGGAGAAGCAGCCCACCTCCAGGTGTCCCAGTCTAGAATACTGGAGAGGAGTTTCCCTTCCACACAACTGCTCTGAGCTTGGGAGCTCTCTTGGCTGGTTTGGCCCCAGGGAAATCCTCCTTGCCTTTCTTGCCATGTGCCTCAGATTCCCTGGGCCCTCTCTCTGTCAACAAGCACAGGGCTGCTGTGTTCCTGCTCCTGTCCTACACTGTCACCTGCCACAACAGGCATTGTCACTTAGTGTTCCCAAGCTGAACGTTTATTTAGTCTCACTCTGAAAGTGCCATAAAGTCCAAAACAACTACTGAAATAAGCTACTGGGGGCACAGCAACTCTGGAGCTGTTGGCACATGCTGGGTTATTTAGCAGTGTAAAAAGCCTCTGTGCCAAGGAAAGGCTGAGATCCCTGGGGCTTTTTGCTGGAGAAGAGAAGCCTGAGAGGGGATCTGACCAAAGCTCATCAATAGCTAAAGGGCAGGGGTCAAGAGGATGGGGCCAGACTTTTATCGGAGGTGCCCAGCAACAGAACAAGGGTCAACAGGCACAAACTGGAACCCAGGAGGTTCCATCCGACCAGGAGGAAAAACTTCTTTCCTGTGAGGGTGGCAGAGCTCCTCTGGAGAGATTCCAAACCTGCCTGGACAATGCGATCCTGGGGCCCCTGCTCTGGGTGACCCTGCGGGAGCAGGGGGGCTGGACCAGATGATCTCCAGAGGTGCCTTCCAACCCCTACCATTCTGTGAGCCTGCTCAGTTCTTCAGTACTGTTTTTTATCTTGTAAGTCAAAAATTGTTGATGCCCACCAATGCCAGGCTGAGGCAGCAAACATTTTGGTCCTGAAGGAAGCTGAAGTTAGACAGGAGGCTCAGAAAAAAATCAGGAGACACGTGCTTGCACCAGCTGTTTTTCTCTGTGAGCTGCTGCATAGGGCAACACAGGGTTTAAGGGGTGACCAGTGGCTCTTCACACCTTGGGGCTTCACGGGTGGGTTCATGTACCCTGGCATGCATGGCAAATGCTTGCAAAGCCAAGACACCATGCATGTTCTGCAGTGTCAAGAGTTTACTCTGTACAGTTGTAAATGATGTAGATGGATTATAAGTTATTTGTATAGGTGTCAGAGATGATCTGTGTCAGAAGGTGCAATCCTTTCAATACCAATTAAAAAAAAAAACAAAAACCAGAAAAAAACCCAGCATAAACTGTTGATTTTGTTGGGGTTCTTTATGTTTGCATGTGGCTAGGGTGGGTGGGGAATAAGCTGGTAGGAACAGAAAGCCATCAGTGTCATTTGGCCCTCTATAGCTGATGTCTTTCCATACATGGGATGGAAACCCTCACTGGTCAGTTTGGGGTCACCTGTCCTGGCAGCTCCTCCCTGCAGGTGCCACCTCTTACTGCACCCCAATGTGGCACACAAGATTGAGCAGTGACCTTGGGCTTCACAGGAGCAAGGAGAAGCAAGAGTCTTTCTGCACCCCAGTCCTTGGTAGTGACTCTAAACATGAAGTGTTATCACTGCTGGAAGCAGACTGTCTGCAAATATCTGCTGCTAACTTCAGAAAGTGCAGTTACTTAGAAGAACTGAGATGAAAAGTAAAATCACTGAATAGAATTAGTTCTGTTCTAACTCAAACCAGGACAGTCTATCACTTCAAAATACCCCATTCTCTTGGCAGGGCCAGTGCTTGGCCCAGCACACGTCAGCTTGGGCTGGTAAGGGGGTGAAATGCTGCCTTTCTTCAGCATCCTCTAAACACACTAATCCTACTGACTACAGGAGCTGCTTGTTGATAAAACAGAAACAGTTCATGGACTCGTGTTAACGCATTAGCACAGCTGTGAGGAAGAGAATGTCACAGGTTGTTTAATCCATCCCTGGAGATGGCAGGCAGCTAACGCAGATCACAGAGCCACTGCCGTACAGGGACAGTGTCCAGGTATACCCTGTACCCAGGAACTGCTGCCTTCTGAGCAGCTCCATTTTCTGCACAGGGTGTGGGTGAAATGCCTGGAGGAATGTGGCAGGTGGATCCCAAGGCAATAAGGGTGGTCACGGTTGCTCGGAAGACTAGGAGAGCACAGAAACCTGAGCACAGAGTGCACTTATCACCAGCAAAACCTGCAGGTAGGGCTGGCAGGCACAAACCCTTCTGGCACAGCTGTGTTGGGGGTTTTGCCTGGAAGGATTCTGCATCTTGGTCCAGCTCACTGCAGAGACTCCTCACCTTTCAAAGTCCCTCTTGAATACATGTCTGTAAACAACTATACCACACTTGTCTTTGGTACATCAAAATGCCCCTGGGTCTCTCTGTGTGCCCAGCTTGATGCCAAGCAGATGCAAAGATCTCTCCAGCAGATGGTGGCAGAGGCTGAGCTGGCCTGACCAGAGTCTGCATGCATCCCTGCGTGGTGGCTTGTGTCACCCCACGGTCCCACCACTGTCGTGCCAGGTCCTGCTCCCAGCATGAATTACTGCAGCCACCTCCTCCTGCACTGACCCAGGCCAGCTGGGGTGACAAGCAGCGCTTTGGCACTGGCAGAGAGCTAAGGTGGTCCCCAGCCAGCTGCCAGTGAGCTCTGTATTTTGAGCAGCCTCCTCCTTCCATCATCTCACCTGAAATGCCACCCAGAACAACCTGAAAACACCCACTGGCTGCAAATTATTAAACATTTTGTGAAAAAAGAATGCAAATCACCTCTTTTCCAGGGAGCATTCTGCATCGAAATTAAAACCTTCAGAGGCAGAATGAACCCAGCAATAAGAAACCCTGGTATAGGTAATTTTTACAGATGAAGATAAAATTCGTCTTCCACCAGCTCCATGTGAAAACCTGCAGACTGCTGGAGCTGGAGGACAATGCTGCATGGCCACCAACCATGGTGGATCAGCGTGTCTTCATCATATGGGCTCCCCAGCAGCACCACTGCAAAGTACCAGTAATAAATCAACCCTACTGGCACTGTTCACAGCCCCATCTTTATTTCATATCCCACCAGGGTGACTTCAGTAGCCCTCTGCTCTTCCCTTTATCTTGGCTGAACTCACTGAGCACTCCATGGGCACCCATTGTCCAGGTGGTCCTGTCTGCCTTTGCCTTACAGCACTACTCAGAGGACACACCATAAAGCTGGACAAGAGCAGCCTTCAAGCACTGCTAAGATAAGTGCATAATAGGGGGGAAAGCTTCTCTTAAAGGTGTTTCAAAGCACAGAAAATGAGATCTCCCCATGTCTTGCTTTGGGTTCATGAAAATCGAGGTTCTGCTGGTTTAGGGGCTGTTACGCTGTTGGTGTGTGTTTTCTGGGTGACCCCCAGAATCTGGAAACAGCTCCATGGGATGTCAGTGTCACGACGGCTCCTGTGAACACTGTTTGCACGGCCACACGGCACGACGCGCAGAACAGTCACCTACAGAGCAGGTCTGTGAACACATCACGCACGGGAACAAAACCAGCGAGTTTGTGCTGGAAGAAGGGTACAAATACAGCCCCGGAATAAGGGCATTCCCCATCACGGGTGGTGATTTAGGAGG
Source organism: Actenoides lindsayi (assembly GCA_025331215.1). Classification (NCBI taxonomy): domain Eukaryota; kingdom Metazoa; phylum Chordata; class Aves; order Coraciiformes; family Alcedinidae; genus Actenoides; species Actenoides lindsayi. The sequence continues at coordinate 9,676 of WTSP01005286.1, read as the reverse complement.
CCTGACTGCACTGACCTGCCGAATTCAGTGACTCAGGGTGTCCTGCGGCACGGGGCTGAGAACAGGGGGTTGTTCTGCAGGGGAGCGGGTTGGGGAGCACTCGGCTGGGGCTGCCTCCTTGGAAACAGGTTGTGTGGAGCTGGTGAGATTTTATATGAAAAAGGGGAAGCGTTTCCTGATTTATGGCCAGCACAGGTCTTGGTTCTCAAAAAACCCATACTGACTCTGAATTGTTTAGCTTTTTTTCCCCCTACGTACGGGGAAACACTGCAGCAAACACCGTCTCCTTCTGGGACCTGAACCAAGGTGGAACATTCCTGCCACCACTTCACGGGGGAAAAAAAAAAGTCACCCGTGTGGCTTATTTTGTGTGAGAGGCAGCAGAGCAGCCTGGCAGCTCCTTCGGCGGGAACTGCCTGGCAGGGGGAGGCACGATGGGAAACACCTCGGAGCAGGGACCATGTCCATCCCACGGGCATCCCTGTCCGAGCCCGTGGCGGCCTCAGCCCTGAGAAAGAGTCTGAGGGAGCGGGGCTGAGGAGACGGCGGCTGTTGAAGCCGGGGCTGACGAGACGGGCCTGCGGGAGCCAAGGGTGAGGGGGACGGGGCTGAGGGCATCGGGAATGGGGAGACTGGAACTGAGGGGACCGGGGCTGGAGGGACCGAGGGTGAGGGGTCGAGGGATGAGGAGACCTGGGCCCTGAGGGGAGCAGGCTGAGAAAACCGGAGCTGCGGGGACCGGAACGGGGGTGACCAGGGCTGAGGTAACCGGAGCTGAGGGGAACTGGAGCTTAAGGGACCGGGGCTGAGGGGACCTGGGACTGAAGGACCGGGGCTGAGGGGAAAACTGAGACTGAAGGACCGGGTCTGAGGGGAACTGGGACTGAAGGACCGGGGCTGAGGGGAACTGGGACTGAAGGACCGGCGCTGAGACGGCCGCGCGGGAACGGGGCGAGCGCGTCCGTCCCCCTCCCGGCCGGCAGGCGGCGCTGTGTCCTCCCCGCCGTCTCCTAGTAACGGGGCGGGCCGGGGCGCGGCCCCGCGGGCGGCAGGTGCGGCCGGGCCGGGACAGGCCGGGAAGGGCAGGTACGGTCACCGCTGCCCGGAGGGGTGGGAAGGGGGCCCTGGAGGTGCGTGTCCGCCTCCCCGGTGCCGGCGGGAGGAGCATGCTGCGGTGCCATGAGCGAGCAGTGGGACGTCGGCCGGGCCTTGGCCCTCTCCGGCCTGTTCCGTGTCCTGCAGGGCGCGGGCAGGGCCTGCGCGGCCCCGTTCCTGACGCTGTACCTCCGGCACCTGGGGCTGCCGGCCCCGCTTGTGGGCCTCGTGGCCGGGGCCCAGCACCTGGCGGCAGCCCTCTGGGCTCCCCTCTGCTCCCGCTTCCCCAGGGGCCGCAGGAAACGGCGGCTGCTGGTTGCCAGCTCCTTGCTGGGCTCGGCGGGGGCCAGCCTGCTGCTCACCCTCATCCCGCCTGCCGACCGGGACGCGGGGTTCAAGTACTGTAACGCCAGCCAGCAGCCTGATGACCGAGGGGCCACCACCGTTGTGCCTGGTCCAGCCACGAGCAGCTACAGTGTTTTAACTGTCAGTACTGTTATGAACGCAAGAGCTGTGTCAAAAGAAATGACCGAAACGACTGCTGACGGTTTGATAGAGAGCAGAAAGCCAATGGTGACCAGTGCAGCCTTCCAGGGATTATTTGGCCTGACGCCTGATACACTTGAGAAAAAAGGGATTGCTGAAGGTGATACAAATGGCTACTTGGATGGTCCCTCTGACTGGACAACTTCTGTGAAAGCGTTTAACTGGGAGACAGGACAGCCAGAAATGCTGACTTCCTACAGACCTCCCTTACATGGACTCAAGAAGGAAAGCAGTCTGGGTTCTGCTGCAGTAGATCTTGCTGAGAATGTTGAAGAAAGTATTTATGCTACCCAAAGTCATGAGCTCTTTTTGTTTACAACAACTCTTCCTATCAGAGATGTTTATGTGTCTGGAATCCTTTCAGACCACCAGAAAGATGCTCAAGATACTGGCTTTCAGGCATTGCAAAACATCTTTCAGGACAGAGAGAATCAGATTTTTCTTATGGTACTGGGCGCCGTTGTGGTTTGGGAGCTGTTGGCTACTTCTCTTGAATGGACAGTGGATGAGAGTCTCTATGAATATCTCGACTTCGTTGACGCGACTGACAAGTACAGCAAGCTGTGGATTTGGAGTTACCTGGGTGCTTCCATAGGCGCCTGCGGCATCGCCGTATTTGTGGATCAGCTGGATTGCTTCCTCAGCAGTACGGTCACCCGCCTTGCAGTCCATTTCTATGGCTATTCTGTCCTGACAACACTCTCATTGCTCGTCACTGTCTTTTTTCCCATCCACGTTCCAAAGAAAACCAGTCGTGTTAACAAAACGGCCAAGGCTCTGGCTCTGCTGTGGAGCGACGGCCGCGCCATCCTGTTCGCTGTCACCATCTGCCTCGCTGGTGCAGCTGGCTCCGCAGGGCACAACTTTCTCTTCTGGCAGATGCAGGACCAGGGCAGCAGTGAGCTGTACATGGGGCTCTCAGTGGCCGTTGGGCTGTTTGCGGAAATTCTGCTTTATTGCTTCAAAGGAAAGTTGCTGAGGACTTTCTCGAGTAGCAGAATTGTTGCAGTCAGCGTCAGCCTCCTGGCCGTACAGCTTCTGTGCTACTCCTTCTTGTGGACTCCGTGGTCAGTTCTCCTTGTTCAGATTCTATCCGCTTTCAGTAGCGGTGCTCTTTGGTGGGTGGTTAACATGACAGTAGAGGACGTGGCCACTCCAGGCATGGAGAGGTCCCTGCATGCTGTTCTCCAGGGCCTCTGCCACGGTGGAGGAGCAAGCCTGGGCAGTTTGGCAGGGGGATTTGTCGTGAAGCACTTTGGCCTGGCAGTTCTGTACAGAGCATGCTGCCTGTGCCTGGTGCTGTGGCTCTTCGTGTTCTTAATTGTCCAATCTAAATTGCCACGACAGAAAAAAATTAACTATTCTCGTCTCCTGGCTGCTGATTCCAGTGATCTGAGTGACACTGATGAGGAGAATGAGAGGGACTGGCTGGTGAAGGCTATGAAGGATGAAAGCTTTCATAGGAATCGGTCACAACAGCGTGGGATCAACTAATCTGTACTTGAATGTAGGGGGTGGAGGGGTAATGTGGTGTGATGATGATGCCCAGAACTGACCGTTAATTCTAAAGTGCTAAATAGATCCATAGATTTTTATTTTTAAAATTTTATATTTTTTTTTATTTTATTTTCTTAATTTGTCTCCTTCTTGTCGTAACTTTTTCCTTTTTGACTTCATGATTTTGCTTCCAAAATCATAACAAGGTATTTTAGCTATACCTTTGCTGAAATGAATGGAGTGAAGTTTTCAGTTGGAAAGCGAAAACTTGACTTCCATTCTTGCACTGCAGAGCTGATGCTGTGGAAACAGTTAGCAAAAGCTGGGAGCTGTGCTCTGACACAGCTGAATGAAAAGCATCGTAATGCTAACAACACACTAAAACTTCCTCCAGATGCTATGTCTGTGAACTCCTTTTGCTGAATAAGGGATGTGAATAAAAAAAAAACCCAAAACAACAGTTAATTTGCTCTGCTTTGATTTGGTTTTGCTACAGAAGGGCTGGCTGCTTGTGATTTGGGATATAAGCATGCTCCTGCAGCAACATCTATGGGAAAAACCTACCCTGCTTGCTCAAAGCCAGTGCCTGCTGGCTGTACTGGTTGACTTCCTGGTGTTTTATTGACTTAAGGTGGCACCCATGCCCAGGGTGACCGGGAAGCAGCCTGCCCTCGTGACTGGAGTCACCTCTGCCCGCCGGGAGTTAACACAGGACAGCAGTCATTCAGAAAGAGCTGAGTTCAGAAGGACTGTGGCTGAGTGGATCTGGTTGAAGCTGCTGATCCTCCCTGTGTCAGTTTGGCTGGAGGGTAGCCCTCTCCTCACCTTTCCCATTTAAAACTCAATCTGTGTCCTAAATAGGGCCAGAAGGATCCTCAGTGTGCGTTATCTGCCTTCCCTTAACCTCCAAAGCACACAGATTTCAACACCCCTGCAGTATTTGCGTAGAAATGGAAAACGGGTGGTCTGGTCTCATTAAAAGACCTGTGTCAGACCTTAAACTGGGCTGGCAGAGAAGCTTTGAGCCTTGTGCTCCGCTCAGCTACCATCAAAAGCTGCCATCACTTTGTTCAGTACTTCCTTGGTCAAGTGACTCCATGATTCCTTTGCAGAGGGACCCATTTTAGTAACACCTGTCTCATGTTTTACAAGCCGTGAGACAACAGCAAAAAGCAGAGTATTTAAATGCATTTTTAATAGATAATTATGCAAATGGCACTGTAATCTCTCACCCTGCTGCGGTCGGGGCTCGGGGGGAAGTGACGAGGAAGAGCAGTGTCAGTGAAAATAATCTCTCTATACGCATCGATTCCCGATCATCTGTACATTAAATGCTTTCAGGGTAATTAGCTCTGGGGTTTCCTGGCACAAGTCACCCTGCCTTACAGAATACTCTGCTGGTATGACTCTATAGATAGAATTGTTCTGGTGCCAAGAAGAGCTGGAACTTTGTATTGCAAGGGTCCCTTTTCCCAGGAATTCAAACTCAAATTGAGAACAATTGTGTCAAGAATTTATCCTGGCCTCGTTACCATATAATACCTCAAAATAATTACTTGTTCCTAGAGTATCTCACTTAAGTCTTGAGTAACAAAACTGCAGGCAGCACCTTCTAGAGCCATGAGTGCTTCTGTGAGGTGAACGCTGCAGAAATAGCTGGAATTGTTTAAAATGTGGTGGCGGCTTTAAGTGAAGGCACTGCCCACGTCTGAAGCCAATTAAATGGGTGAAATGTGCTCTTTTCAGTACAGAATCAGCTGTTGCAATTCCAGTTCTGCAAAGTGAAATGAAAAGTGCTGGTGCCATCAGTGCTGTGGCGGTGGCAGAGGGGTGAGAATGGCTGCGTGGCAGAGTGGTTGGGTGACTCCTTGAGCTCCTGCCTCCACAGTTGTTCTGGCTGTGGCTGTTTAGATGTGCTCAGACCCAGCTGCTGTGAACAGGATATGGCCCAAAGTGTAACTTCAGTATCGTAACTGAGCAACCTGCTCTAGTTGCAGATGTCCCTGCTCACTGCAGGGGGTTTGAACTGGATGAGCTTTAGAAGTCCCTTCCAACCCAAACCAGTCTGTGATTTTATGGTAATCTTGTATAATAAGATTAATTTGTTTTTAAAGTTATTAATCCAATAGAAACATTTGGTGCTGATTCAGGGGAGAATCACATCAATATCATTTGAAGTCTGTTCTGAATTATAAACCACCATGGGACCGGACAGACTGGATTGGATTTAACCAATGTGCTTACATCATTTCCCACTGAGGCTTATACAGACCCTCTGTGTGAACTCCACAACATCAGTGCCTCAATTCCTTCTTCTCTGATGGCCACAGGCCCTGCGCACCAAAAGGGTAAGGAAGGGGGTGGACTTCACTTGTTCTGCATGAGGCTTCTTCGCTCAGAGCATGGCTTTATTCTTCTTGCAGAGGTAAGAACGTACCAAAGTATTTGGTGGTGTCGGGAATAGGATGTAGCTGAGAAGAACCAAACTGCCTATGGGGAAAAGACATTCTTATGATGTCTTTCCAAACACATCAGTGGCTATTTTTGCATTACTTTGTAACTATTTGCCAAAAAATTGATGTTGAAACTTCTGTTTCTTCAAGTTTTTTATTCTTCAACAGCAATTGTAAGGTTAAAAGTGATCGTAAGATCACAGAAGATTTTACCGTTTGCCTACTTCACAGTGAACTTTAAGCAAATTTCGGAGGCTTATAGGTAGAAATACATTTTTAATTTTTTTTTCCTCCTCCTTGGTGTCAGTGCAAGGTCTAGGTTGAGCTTCTCTTCTGAGTACAGTGAGATTTAACTGAGCTCAGGAGGCAAACCACAGTTAGTTCCGAGGAACGAGTTCCGCACAATGACGGTTCTTGTCTCTTAGATTTTATTCCACGTATGTGGACGTCGTGAGAGGTTTCAAAGGATCTCAGTAAATCAGTGTTTTTAGATGAGACACCGTGTGCCAAAAAATAACAAAGAAATAAGCAAAGAGCTTATCGTGGAAAAGCTTGGAGGCCCTGCAGGTAGTTTTGGTGTACGGCTGAGGCAGCTGAGCTGGTATCTGAGTAACTCGTTGCATCAGACACCTTCTCTTGCTTTTTAAAGACTTGGTCCCAAGTTGTAAAGGAAGTAAAATTGCAGATTCTGTCTCTCTGGCAGTTCTTTTACGATGGGACGTTGCAAATGTTTCCTTCAGCTCCTCTCTGTGTGCACCTCACATCTGTGATGGACTTAAATAGTGTGGCACTTTCAGAACATGAAATGGGACAAAACTCAGTCTATGCTGATCTCCCAAGTGTTCATTTTTCTTGTGGATCTGATCAGCACAGTAAGATCCTTTTCGGTGTTCTCCAGAGATTTCTATAATTCTGTAAACAACCACAGCACGTTTCTTTATGGACTGGACCAGAATCAGCCCAGGTGAATTCACGGAGAGGTGTTTGTATGTTAGTAATGAGTTATTCCCAAAACTGCAGGTCTAGCCCATTTAAGGTCAGTCCATGTGGCTGTGGTTTCACTAGAAAGGGAGAGCGATGGTTTTGAGAGCTGGGGAGTTACTCTGGATGTTCTGAAGCTTAAAAAACAAGAGCTCTTGAATTGTCTTTCCTTCTGTGACAGAGTGTGACGCCTCTGAGGTGTGATCTGTGCTGACTTCTGTGCTGCTGGTAAAGGTGTTTCTCCTTTTTTTCATCTTTAAGTACAGACAAGACATTGCCACTGTGATCTGAGATCCTGGGGGCATTCTGATGGCACCACAGTACCAAAACTCTGTCCCTTTATAATACAGGGCCAATATAGATAGATTTATTAAAACTATTAGGCAGCTCCTGGCCGTTACTGGAATGAGCACTGTGTAGTACTAATGCAGGGGGGGAAAAGGTCTGTCTTGAAATATCCTGATGCTCCAGTTTGGTGTTGGTGGTGCTGTACTTACCCATAAGGAGACAGTGTAAAGGAATCCCTGCTAATCTAGACTGTACAATTCTCAGGGAACAGTTTTTTTCCCTGCGTGGTTTCTCCTTCAGGCCTAGATTTGCTGTAAGAGAAATGGCTTTTCTGACCAAGAGCAATTTTTCACTTGCAATTGGGTATGTTGGCACCATAAAACTCTGATGTTAAGGTGAGGATGAGGCAACTTTAAAATTAACCTTTGCTTCACCTACAGTATTTTGAAATCTTGCCTGAAGAAATCAAGGAACAGAAAATGTAGTTTCCTTCTCACAGCCTCTCCAGTAGTGCAGACAGGGAAGTTGTTGGTAACAGGGCTTCATTTTTGAAACTTTTGATAACATTTCTACCCCTAAGCAGGTTGAAAGGTCAGAACTATGAGTTTGTTACAACACCAGAAGTAGAAGGCTTGCATCAACGTCGGGATTTCCTGGTAGTTAAAGGACTTTTGAGCCCAGAAGCACGATCACATGCTGAAATAGCTTTGATATTTAAAGCATGGATTGAGAAACATGAACCAGATTTTCTGACAAATCCTAAGGAAAAGGAACTTTATTAAGTAACTCCACACCAGTTACACTGACGTGTGCCTTACCCTTCAGGGAGAGCCGTTCGGGTCCTTGGGACCACAGTCCTTCCTCAGCAAGTGGCAAATTAAAATGGTCATTGGGATGTGCCTAATGGAGCTGGTAGTGGAGGGCCCTGTGAGCATCACCTTAGAAGCACCTTTGAAGACTTGGAATCTTTTGAACGTGCCTTTGCCGTGTCTGTTGTTTGCTGTTGCCCACTCGGGTCGTTTCTTTTCTTCAAATGACCATATCCATCCCAATGTTCTCCGAGATGCATTTTAATTCTCTTTGTATTTGTAAGCACCTTTCAATTGCCTGGGAGATTTTATTGCTGTGGCTTGGTACTGGATGATGTTCTGTTTGTAAGTTTATAATGTGTGTGGAGGTTCTTGATTTTTACAGAGTATAGGGAAATATTAGTAGTTTTAATAAACATTCTGCTAGTGCCCTGAAAATCTTGCTGCTAGTGACTCTCCTCTTGGGTAGACTGGTGTGAAAGTCACCTCAGGACCCACTAAAACTTCCCAGCGTTGGCTTCGAGGGTGTAGAGTGACCCTGGGTGAGGGAAGAACCAGAGGGTTTGCCTGTCAGGCAGTTGGTGTGGGACACACGGACTGTTTCCGTGCCCCGTGGCGCACTCAATTTGCATTTACCTCTGCAAAATGGATTTGCACATCATGATTTCATCCCGTACAGCGGGGCAGCAATTGGGTCGTAGCTCTGGGTGTCACTCTGGACTGTTTGATTTAATCCCCTGTTTTTATTAAGAAGAAAGGGAGTGTGCAGAATGTGTTGAGTTCCAGTTGCTGCCCACAACTGATCTGGCTAATAGCGAAATCCATCCTGCTGAAAAACTGATTAAAATATTTACACGTTCATCTTCTCTGCATTGTGGAGCATCAAAACAAGGTGAGTCACTTCATCCGAGTCCGTAATTACAGGGATGGTGGATGCTCATTGTTTAACGAGCCGAGGAACAGGCAGTCGGTGGCTGTTCTGCCTTTCACACTGAAACAACCAAACCACTGAATCCTGAAGTGCCCGTGTCCCTTGGCTGAGCTTCACCTTCTAACTGGAAGCCTGGGAGGTAAAATTACAGTGCAGCTGTCTTATTAAACTCGTGGCCTTTCTGAACAATTCAGTCGGATGGAGAAACTTCATGTATTTCAGGAAAGCCTGTTCCAGCTCTGGGGTGGCTCACAGCAACTGCCGCAGCCGTGGGGCTTGGGGCAGCTCCTGTCCAAAAGGTGTTTCTGAGCTTTCAGAGGGTTGCTGGAGCGATGTGCCCCTGCTGCTGCCGTGGCCGTTTTGGTTTTATTTTTCCTTCTGTTATGCACAGACTCTTAATTTTTGTCTCCTTTTTAGTTTATACCCATCAACACTGTAAGACCATCATAGAAAGCTACCAAATTTGTCAGGCATGGTTTGCCCTTAGTGAAGCCATGTTGGCTGTCACCAATCACCTCCTTGTTTTCCAGGTGCCCTGGCATAGTTTCCTTGAGTATCTGCTTCATGATCCTACTGAGCACAGAGGCGATCCTGGCCAGCCTGCAGCCTGTGGCTTCCTTTCTTTCCTTTTTAAAAATGGGGGTGATGTTCCCACTTTTCCAGCCAGCGGGAACTTCACTGGACTGCCACGACCTCAAAAATCAGGAGACTTCATCCACAGGTCCCACAGACCTGATGGATCCCTGATGGATCCCTGATGGATCCCTGATGGATCTCAGCTGGTCCCACAGACTTGGGGACCTTCAGATGCCTCAGCTGGTCTCGACAGTTCCCCGCCCCGATCTGTTGTGCCAGGTGGGACTGCTTTTAATTTTTTTCTGCTGTTATTGCTGCAGTTTTGGGGAGACTCGTGAGGGTGAGGAGCTGCTGGGGTTAAACTGGGACCTTGCTGCCAGTGCTCGACGTGGGTGACACTGCAGGAGAGGCGTGCAGGGGGAGTGGAGGAAGCAGGGGTAGAGTAGGTGCAACGGGAGAGGGGGAAGTGGGAGGAGCGTGGGGGGGCGGGGGCGGGGCCG
>WTSP01005285.1:8902-45930 GCA_025331215.1 Actenoides lindsayi | reverse complement strand
TTTCCTTTCCTTTCCTTTCCTTTCCTTTCCTTTCCTTTCCTTTCCTTTCCTTTCCTTTCCTTTCCTTTCCCTTCCCTTCCTTTCCTTTCCTTTCCCTAGAATTCTTATTATATTTAACTAGGCTTTTTTGTGTAGAAATACATCTTGTGCTGTCCTAGGAGGCATCAGGTTCTTTCCAGTCACTTCCCTAACTATCTAAACCACATTAACACATGGCTTCTCCAGCCCCATAGGGTGCAAGTACTGTCAGAAATGTAGGAGACTATTCTGTTGTTTGATCGATGAATGAGATACTGTGTTGCATATATTTCTAGAAACTGTACCACGTATGGAAGCTCTAAGCCCAAGGTTTAGAAGTAGAGACAGGAGTTCAGCTTTTATTTGGACTAAAGGTAGGCACCTTCTTTATGTGCAAGCAGTCCTGTCTCAAAACTTGCATCTGTTTTAGTAGCAGACTGAAGAACTGCCAAGGACCATCATCCCAGCACCCTTAGTGTACCCCATCATTGTAGCTGAGGGCAGAAATCTGACTCAGCATGAAGCTGCATTGCATTTCTGTGGCCAACAATCTCAACTGCAGCCACTCAGAATTCTCTGAAAGAAGGGTTAAGGCACTATTTTGGATTTTTGTAGAATTTGGCATGGACATGAATCATAGGGAAGTTTGCTGTGTAGCAGCTTAGTCAACAAAGCAATTCAGTGGAGATTTCTTCATGAAAAACTCTATGGAGATGCCCTCCCCTTGAACTATCTGCCATGAGGCAGCAAAATTCCCAGGAAAAGCAATACCATTAGACAAGGAGCTGTCAGTTTCTTCTCTCCCTTCCATTAATCTGTTTGCAATCTGTAAAGTCAATTATTCCTTTTAAGGCATACAGGCTGGCAGTAGCCTTTCGGTCAACCACAGAACACTCAGATTATCCCCCCACAGATAAGAAGAATTTGCAAGTAGGAACCAATTTTTCTGCCATTTTATGTCCACAGTTGTGACATATGAGGCAGGAACTGACTATAGCAGAAAGAGCTATTTCATTTCCCTGGGAACGCATGAAAACTCACTACAATGAGGGACTACTGTGACATGAATATATCGAATTCAAGGAATTTAATAAACCTTCAGCAGAGACAGAAACTAGACCAACAAAAGGAACAAACAGTAGCTGATTTATACATAAACAAGAAAAGAAGTGACCACACTACACCTCTAAATGCAGAATGCATATCTTTTACATGTGTAGTTCAATCTCTCTCAGGTGTAAAACTAAAAATGATAGCAAACCAGGGCATAGAGAAACGCAAGGGATACACTAGAAGTAATACTGATCTGGAAACCTGAAACTATCTTTACACTCAGTACAATGAGGACACATTCAACAAATTAACTTTTTAGCTTTGTTCTCACCTGAGATTCAGGTTGAGATGCAAGAGATAGAAGTGATTCTCTTTCCTTATTGGACTTCTCTTTTTCTGTCTTCTCAGATGCTTTATCTTTTGACTTTCTGGTTGATTTAGGAATACTTGCAGACTTTTGTCCTTCAAAATGATTGAGCATTAGGGGAAAGCTGTGCTCCTCATGCTTTTCCCCACGTACTATTCAGATGCAGTTATGATGCATGATTAGTTAGAGCATACCATTGTCATCCAGAAATATATTTACCCATATAATATCCAGTGTGGGATAACAGCACAGAACAGTCACACAGAAAGACAAAGAAAAGTCAGTTAATGAGTTGACACTTTCAGGTACTACACTAACATTTACTGTTGGACTAAGAAAGAACGTGGGGACACAACAACTTTAAAAAACAAACTTACAAGGCGGACATATTGTGACAGCTTTGTCCATCCTAAGTAGCACTTTACCCAGGGCTTAATTGTGAGCTTGCCATGGTCCCTACACATCAGTCACTGCATTGTTGCCTTGTGTATGGGTCAATCCAAAGATTGCAATGTACAGAATCACAGTCTGATTCTAACTTCTCTTACATAGTCTTATACAATCTCTGTCAGTGGTATGCACCAAGGAGGTGACAAGCTTAAAGTAAAGTTAAGGTTCTCACTGTCTCATATCCTTGTAAGCGTGGAAGTGTGAAGAGCCGAAGGGAAGATACATCCCACCAAAAATACAAGGAAATCTGTTTCCCTCCACCTTCATTGTCTGTGGTGCATGATTAATGAGCTTTGGATCAGACTGGCAATGTCATGTCCGAGGTTATATGGATATATAAAATCATTAATATTAAATATATAGAAAAATATACATATAACCATACATTCAAATATGTATTATGTGATATGTGTTACATCATATATTATACATGTATTTATGTATAAATTGTATTATTCTTACCTCCTCACGTTACTTAAATAGTGTACAGTGTCACCAAAGTGCTAAGCTTGAATTCATTTAATGCTACCAAAGCATACAATAATGAAAGCAAAAATTAAAGCAGTCTCCACAACTATTGAAGATACTAAAACAACTCCAGAGAAAATGCAAATATAAAATAAATAGCGATGACACTATTTGAAGTTATAATATCATTACATAAATGGCTTTCCATTTAATTTCATATTGTAGCATATTAGCACCATAAATCAGGCTGGCATATATGCATTATTCAGTGAATTATTAATTTTTAAGGATAAATTATTTATTCTTTATACAAACACTCAAGAGACCTTCGGCATCATTAGCTAAATAGTATCAGACAAATACTCTATGTCATGGGATACATCAAGCTTCATCTGGCTTCTGTAAATATTTTACAGCTCTGAACTGTAACATTTTGATGCTTTGGACTTATTGCATACACTGAGAAGTTCTTAAATAACAAACAAGCCTATGAAATAACAGGGCTAAAATAAGGTACCCTGCTTTAACTCCAGATGTGAAGGCTTAGGGCAGGATTCAGTTGAGCTCTCTTAGCTAAGAGACACTGCACTAGCAGGGTGCCCCAGCCCTCCTCCTTCCTTCAACAGAGCAGGCAGTCTCCCTGGTTTTGGAATCATCCTCCAGATATCCCTGGAGGTGGCACTGGCAGCGGTCTGGCACTATACCATGCAGCCCACTCTGACTCTAGGGGAGATGGAAGTAGTGCCTTGGTGCTTTTCCAAGGACAAAGCCAGGCAAATGCTTTATATGGGATGTGATAAGAAGAAAGGCAGGGAGATGATACAGAAAATAAAAGGCCATTCCATCATCAATCATACAAACTCTCAGCGGCAGTTATTGTATATGCATGGCATCAAAAAAAGCTTGGGCATCACATCGATTGACAGCAATGAGAAACAGCTGATAGCAACTCTTAAAATTAGCTTCTTTACCATTTTTCAATTATTTACTCAGAGATTCATTTAATCTAATGCTAGAAGGGATCACAGTGATCACCTAGCCTGATGTCTTCTCTATGATAAGCTAAATAATTACACCAAATGATTCCTATCTGAAACTCATAATTTGAGATATAAGAATTGAGATACAAGATTGAGATACAAGAATTCTCTTTTTTAGGAGAGATAGACAGCTACTCCTGATTTATGAATTTCAAATTACAGAGAATCTATTTTATTCACAGGTAAAATACAGAGTAGTCTTTTGAAGTTTTTTTTGAGCAGGTATCATGCTCCCACTATCTGAGCATTTAATGGGATTACCCAGTAGCTGGCAGAAATAACTGTTACTTGCTCCGTGAGCGACTTTCAGATTTGGTTAGGAAATGACAGAGAAATTCAGATGTTGCTTTTCCTGTCTCTGAGTGGACCCTCCAAAGGATTCTCGACAGATACCAATGTCAAAAATCTTTCCAAAGTTTGGCTTATCCAGACACTAAAGTTGCAGTAAAAATACATCAGGATAGAAGCAAACTATGAATATGGTTGCAGCAGTAGGGTGGGGGTAGAGCATGGCTTAGAGGTCTACTCTAAACTGTAGCACTATTGTGTATCCTCAATGACTTACTTTTTCACTGAACATCAGGCAAGTGATTAATCACTACAGACAGACAAGGTGGGAAAGAGTTACAGAGGGATAACTGAACATCCTGTTAAACACCTCATGAAATCCTGTCCTCAGAACAAGCCAGCAAGTTCTTCTGCAGGAAGAGAAAACCTGAAGGAGAAACTCTCCCTGGAGAGTCGGGAGAAAGAAAGGAGTATTCCAAAGGATATTGCCTCTTCTGCCTTTTCAAATCTACTTCTAGTACCTGGATTGTGTGCCCTACCTCATCCTGCTCTCCCTGTTGGATAGACAACCTTCACTCATCAACAGGTCATACTCTGGAATTAACTTAAGGCAATATATAAATACATGCTGCAGTCAGCATTCAGCACACACTGATGATTCAGCTCTGGGTTATGACAGTAGCACAATAAAACTTCTGATCTTATTACAAGAAAAGTAAAATTCAAACAACCAAAAAGGCAATAGCTGAAAACCATAGGTACAAAATGAATCACAGAATAATTCTTTGCACAGTCAAGTAACTTAAAATGGCACTAGCAGTTGCAAGACTGCCTGCTAATTTTCCCCCTTTTACACAAGAATTATGATCCTGACCTTAAATTATTTTACTATTTTTTCCACTGAAGTCTTGCCCTATTAACAGTTCCCCATTAACAGTTCCCAAAGGAAGGAGAAAAAAAGAAAACAGAGATAAAAGAATGAAGACCATATAAATAATAAAATATCTGGCACTTTCTAATTTCCATGTACTTAGGTTTTCTTGGTTAATGCCTTTTTTATGTTTTGTTTGTGCAATGTGCTCTTTAGTAAAACATTTATTTAGTTTTCATATATAATAAATGACTAAATATTAGTCATGAAATAACTTCTCCTAACACAGTTCTTCTTACAAGTACTGCCAAACTGCAGTATTAAGGATTCTGAAGGAAGAAAAGAATAACATTAAAAATTACAAAATACAATATTATCATAGTATCTGTATGCTGGAGAACTTACTTTCTTCAAAAGGGTTCTTAATAAATATTTATAATTCCAGTGAATATCAGTAGTATAATAATATGGCTCTTCATTTGGTCTTCATGTAGAGGGGGGCTGGTTTAAAAGACTTTAGTAAATGATAATACAAAGCTGAACTATGCTTTTTACCATGATAAATTTGCTTTGATATAAAGCTAACTCCAGATGGCACTGTTGTCTTACATGAAAAAGTGATACCTGATATGGTGAAAATTCCTTGCAGGAACTTCCCACCTGGTTCTGGCAGCTTTCTTTTAAAATCATATGGTAAAAGGGTGTTGTTTTGGTTACACACCAACGTTGCTGTCACATGAATTGTGTGTTTGACAACTGGTGCTGGCAGCTTTAGATGGTAAAGCTCACTTTTCAAATTGCTTTAAGACTCGTTCACAGTCAGAAAAAGATTCAGAGATTAAATGTTTTTTCCAAAATGCTTACCTATGGTAAGCACCCCAAAAAAATATCGTTGTTAATAGGGGTACATAAAATAAATGCTAAGGAGTAAATAGTGTTTGTGTTTAAACTTAAATCTTTAAATCTTCAGCCTCACTAATGGTCGGACCTGGGCACATGGAGTGGCAGCACCCTGGCCTCTCTTGGGCTGTTGGATCCAGCATGGTAAATTTTCCCGTAACATAATTAAGATCTAAATTATCCTATGTCAGCCGCAGTGGTAAAAGGAGAAGCAAATATAAGACTTTCCTCTAATTGCTAGGATACTGATTAGTATTCTAACTGCTTTTAATATGTGTTAGGATTTTTCTGTCCCTTAACATGAAATGCTGAGGGAATCTGGAAAAAAAAAGAAGAGAAAAGATACTGTAATTTCTCTGTCCCCTTCCTGGCTTGAATACATATCCTGTTCTTGGGACCTTTCCTAGTCTTGCCTCCTGTCTAAATTATTCTCTAGCAGCCGTACAGAACTATTATTACATATCCCAAAGCAGGCCTTTTTTCCCCTCTTGTCAGTGCATTTTCTTAAGTTATCAGCAGGCATGTTTCTCTAATTTCAGTGGAAACTTCTATGTTTGGATGTATTTTGTCAGGGTACTGTGCCTTTATGTTATACTTCATCAATCCCTCTGAATGTGGAAGCAGGTCATACTTCTGCAACTGTACCAGATCCCTACCCACAGTTGAGCCCTAAGAAGCTTAGGTGAGTTTTGCACAATATTTTCTGATTTCTTCACAATTTGTGAACTGAAGGTATAGAGTCATGCAATCAAACTTCATTTCTATGAACCACAGAACAAACAGCTTTGCTGCTTAATTATTTCATTCCTGCAGTGAATAACGGAAAAAAAAAGTGTCATATGGTCTTGGCTTGTAGCAATATAACATTTTTTTTAAAATCAGTAACATGATGCATTTAACTAAGTACACATTTAGATCAACCTACCTTTGATTTCATTTTTCTCCATTTGTTTCAGTTCTTGAACAAACAGCGACTGACTCTCCGTAAGTGGCCAACTATTATACAGCACCAATGCTTGTATGATATACTTGTGTGACTGTGAAAGAAAATGCAGTCTGTTAACATGCTGAAGATGTAACAATTATAGCAAGCATTCAGAAGTCTCGTAGATTAGTAAACTGTCTGCTATTGAACTCAGCAAATAAAACACAGAATTAATTTACAAGCTTGCACATTACAGTGTTCACAAGAGGCTTAAAAAATTAGTGTTAATTCCACACATTTTATTTTAATGCCTGTGAAGTTAAACTATTACTCATGTGTTTATCAAGTGGGATGTACAATAAGGAGCTATGTTCCTTTCAGATTTCCACGTAACTTTCCTATGTATGCCATGAGCTAAAACAAAGACTTTTGTCTTTGATTTTAAGACCTAATACAGGGCTTTGAGCCCTAATGCTAGAGCTCAGTAAGATCTTAATTTGAGGTAGAGGTTATTTTAAACATTGACTACACTGAATAGGAAATTATTCTCTTGAAAAATTGTGTTCTAAATTTTAAAGCCAGTTTTTAAAGTCAAAGTAACAACCCTGGAATTTATTTCTCAATAATTTTTTTTTTCCCCTTCAAGTATCTTGTTGTAATTGAACAACTATCAGGAAAAATCATAGTAGAGAAACACTTGGAGATAGATAAACAAGAACTGTTTCAGAAGATAAATCTTACTTTTCTAAGGCAGACAATACTCAGTGAAGTCAACAAAACTCCACATTTTTGACATCTCTTTCTAAGAATCTTAGCCCAGGTAGCAGCTATTGTGTGTGTGCTACTATAGCTTTCAGCTGACTGGCAATAGGTAATTCTCTATTAAAACTATTAAATATGTCTTTCTCTTACATCACATTTAAAAGAAAAGTCACATTAATGCATGAGAAGTTTACCTTCATTACTTGTAGTTTTTGGCCCTTAGCTGAAAGTTATGCTATAGTTGAATTGGATTTGGAAAGTAAAGAACATTTAAAGGTTGACTATATCACCTTAATTTGAAAACAAAAATGAGCCCTTGTTATTTGGTTATTTATATTTGTACATTATCCTTTCTCCATAGCCTCATTGAGAAGCTACCAACAATCTTAGATTTGGATTCCTTGTTCTTGCCTCAGGATATCTGATCAACATATGAACCAAAATAATTATCAATACCCCTCCTTTTTTTTCCTTCTTTCCCGAAATCCCAGTGATTTGGAATCTCTTACTTGTTGTGGACTTCCATCATTATTTTGAAAATTTTCTAAGAGGAAAGATACATCTTCTAATAGAGGTGGACCATCTCGTACAAGTCCTGGCTTGAAAGAAGTTTTCGTGTCCTTAGAAGCTGAAATATGACCCTTTTTTTTTGATCCTCCAGTTTCTGAGTTTTTGCAGTTTTCCTTCTTTGTACTACTTTGACTAATCTGGGTTTTGCTTGCTGCAAGGTAATAAAAAATGTCAGTGTTCGTTTCCAGAAATTCTATGAATTATTGGTATGAGGTAAACATGCTCCCAGAAACTATGAGAAAGAATTACCAGTAAATTTTCTCATGCTGTAATATGCTCACAAGGTTCCAATTAAAGTTATGCTTATTTCAAGCAGTATCCTGATTTCACTCTGCATGCAAATCTCAAATCTTCAAAGTAAATAATGAGAAATTTGAAAGACAGTATATGTAACTGTTGTTACTGTTTATGAAGCATATGACTTCCCCCCCTGACCCTGACCCAAACCCCATACTTCTTTCCTGCACTAACCACCACAGCACTGTGCTATATAAATTACATAATACAGACAACCTTGTACTCTGTATGATGGGGTCTCTGTGTAGCTGACCTTATTGTGTACACTGTTGAAACGAGGGTGGGGGTGCATTGGCCACAGTTCTGGAAACTCTTACCCTTACAGAAGTCTCTTATGTCAACCTGACACAGAGACCACAGCTGACTGAAGTTCAGAAAAAGCCAATCTTGAAAGGAGCTATAGGACTATTTGTGGTCTATAATTTATAAAGTTATATCATTGTCTCCTAAGGAAGGTACTAATGTGGAAAAACTGTGAAACCAGGTACGTGCTGAAGAAGGGCTGTAACAGAAGTATTAATCCAGGAGACGTAACCTTGTGTTCATTTCTAATGCTGCTGAAAGAATAACTCCACATACAGCATTTTTCAATTGGGTACCTTATCTTTAGGGTAACATTGGCAAGATTTGCATGGAAGTTTCTCATCACAAAGGATCTTCTTCAATGCCTGTCTGAGCGCTGCTATCAAGGGACAATGTAAATAATCTACAAAAAGGTAGCTTTAAAGCAGTAAGGCTAACTAAATGTACTCCTTGTAGGCAACAGAGGTGAGATCCTTTCCAGGAGGTCTAGCATCAGGGCTTTAGGAGCTGTGCACTGTCCTCTGAAGGAGCCTACCCCTACCTATCAAGGTATGTGGATTTCAAGGGAGGTTGTACTCCTTGGGCTATAATTAGCTGTCATGAATACCTCACTATCCTACTCTTCTCCCCCTCCTAAACCTGAAGAGCTTAAGTATTGAAAAATTCTATAATAGTTTGCTCAGAGATTGATCCTGCCATGAAGACAACTCTGCTCACAATGGTGGAATTCTCCATAAGCCTCATTCTGCTTTCCTTGCTGGAAAGATGACTTCGAGAAGTTCACAAAAATGTGTATATAGCAAAGACAGTAGTTCTAGCACTTGTCACCAGGTGGTGCTGTGACACCAAATTACTTTTCTTACTACATAAATATCCAGTCTTGGTTTTACTATGCAAAGCTCTGACTAGAAGGAACTCCTACCTACCTTGGTTCCGGATTCAAACAGATATCTGAACGAGATTGTAATACTTTAAGACCGGATTCTATCAGACTGCTACTATGGAAAATAAAAAGATTATGAGCATTCACTTGCCCATCTGTGCTTACAGGACTGCTGTGTTTTTATCAACAAAATGAGCTGAGCTTCCAACGTGTCAATAAGTAACTCCTTTACTGGCAAGCAAATGTTCAAGGTCCAAGTCATCAGCATCTCAGAGGAGGTGCTATATACATATATATACACATATATTCAAAATCAATTGGTTTAATGCAGTTAAAAGACAAATGTCTTTATAAAACATCCGTGCGTGGAGATGAATTAACAGGTTGTAGCTAGGAAAGGGAGATATTGTTTTATTGCTGGTACTTTCACAATAATGTCACTTAAAAGTACTTCTGGCAGCACAGGCATCAATTCTGTGAGGGGCTGAACATGTGTGATATTGGGTTGGTCTTAAATGTGAGGATTGTGTTTTGTTTGACTAACAAGTTTGGTGCTGAAGGTATAGCAGTAGTTTCTGATTATTCCTATTCTGTGAAAAAGTACTTTTTTAGAGAATCTGATTCTTGTTGTATTGAGTGTTGATTGTATAAATCCCCACCTGAACTTGGCATCAATATTTATGGAGGTACATATATTATTAATATACAGGCCATAATTTCCTAACACTTTTGACAATAGCAAAGAAACACGCTTTTACAGTGACATAAGTTGCACCTACAGACACTCAGCACAGTGGGTAACATGACACTGTCATATTGCTTGTATTGAGTACACTTCTTAATCTTCTAATTTACTTTGGGTGCTCTGAAAGATTTGGAACACTTACACTTCTTTGTGATACAGAGGATGTGTATATATATATATAGGAAAAGAACTTCAACATTAATGCCAGTATTGTAAAAATAATATTAAAAAGCAGAGTGACAGCTTCACAGTCATTCCTTCCAAATAACAGCTCTCTATACACTCACACACACTTGAATGGCATCAGAATATTTATTTCACCTTCAAATAGTCTAAAATTGTAACACTTTTTTAATAGGCTCCACTGCTGAATAGGAACCTGCTATGACAACCTTCCTATTTTCAATTAGGTTAACATAACAGATATTTCATTGAATGATTCACAATGTGTAAAAATAATTTCAAATTAGCTGAAATTACTTGTATCACAGCACATAAGAGAGAGAAACCTAATGCATAACCTAAACCACCTGATTTCTGAGGATATTTTGTGAAGTTCTTCTCACCTATGTCTCCTACTAGCCTTGCAAAGACAAAACATCCCTCTAAATTATTCTGCCCCATCCTCTCCCTTCCAGAATCTGTTGGAACCCATTTCTCTGCTCTTTCAACTGATTGTGCTTTTTAACTTGCTTCAGTCTTCAGAAAGTATTTGCCAACAAGACGGTTTCCTGAAAGAAAGTTTCTCCTTCACTTTACTGGAGGTAACTTAGCAATTTATTTCAAGTATCATCTGAACTATTTTACAGCTTTCCTGCTTCTATTTCCACCAGTCTACTATAAAGTTTACTAATCCATTCCCACACTCCAAAAGCAGTAACCAAAAATAGATGTTGATTATCTTGGTAACTAAGAATCAGGACAGCTTTTCCATAACTTCCTTTAAAACCACAACATTGTCATTGCATGAATTACACTTCAAGAGCATGGTCCCCATAGTATTTAATTTTACGTTTCTGGTAATAACAAGGTGCAGCTGAGAGAAACCAAGATGCTTCATAAACATGATTATATTAGTTATTTTTCCCATGAGCATTGGAAATTCAGAAAAAACCCACCAGTTTTCTGAAGTTAGAAAACTACACAATTCAAAATAGTGGAAGTGAACACATGAATTAAAATGCTATTCTGAGATTTAGCAGAGCAAAAATCCAGCATGTGAACAATTTGTCTTTGCCCGAGGTTCTGAATATGCTCAAACAGGCAGAAAGATTGATATACAGAAGATTTATCGTTTAGAAGTCTCATAACAGGACTGAAGACTTTACTATCTTACAACAGCGATGTATATTGATGACCACAGAGAGTACAGTAGCTGTCTCGTTTGCTTACAAACAACTGCTTTGTTTAAGTAATTTCTAATGCTTGCAAAGAATATAATTTTCAAAATTAAACCCACAGATACAATGAAAAATTAAACATAGTATACAATCTTAAAAGTAAAATGGATATAGCTTAAGAAGTGAAGTGTATAGAAAATAAGGAAACAAATGAAGACAATGAAAGAAATTAAGATGTCATGGCAGTAGCATCTAAAATCTATTGCATATAAAGAGTGTAAGCAAGTAGATGGTACATAATTTTTGTTAAAAATTATCTGAGGACTACAAGGACAATTGTTGAAAACATGCCTATGAATTATGTACCTCATCCTGCTTTATTTATTTTTTTCTGAACAGTAAAAATAAATGGCACTTCAAAATCAAATGTTAATCAACCGACGAGAGTACTTTCAGATGACAAAATTCTCATTCCAGTTTTGTTTTACCTGGAACTAAACAGTAGTAGCCCAGACCCAATTTTATCAAACAATAAAAATGCCAGTAACAAACAGCTAATACTATCTGATTGTAGCTCTTGAGTACTGAGTTTGGCAGAACACTTAACTTCTGAAAGCCTGGGAGTGAAGCATGAAAGAGGATGTCTGGGTAACCTAACTCTGCTCTCAAGAGTGTGCAGGATGTTATCTTGCTACATCAGAAGGGGATGATGGCAAAACATTGCTATAATCTCAAGATGAAGGCTCTATTAAGTCCAGTTGTAAATTAATACTTCCTTAGTTGGACAGCATATCCAAGGAAACTGGATTTTTTTGTATATCATTAAGAAAAAAAAGAAATCATAAGCCTTAACTACTAACTGATATCACAGGATCACAGGAGGCTGAGTGGTCTTGGCAGAGGCTAGGAGATACCTCTGGAGATCATTTAGTTCAATCCCTTTCCTAAAACCAGGGTCAGCTACGGCAGGCTGCTCATGGCCATGTCCAGTTGGGTTTGATTATCTTCAAGGATGAAGACTTCAAAACCTCTCTGGGAAACCTCTTCCAGTGTTTGACACCCTGAGAGTAAAAGTGAAACAAAAAACCCTTCCCAAACCAAACAACCCTCCCCCTCTCCCCAAATCACCTAGTACTTAAATTGTATTTATTATATTTCAGTTTGTGTCCATTGCCTCGTGTTGTCACTGGGTGCCACTGTAGAATTGGGCTTCATTTTCTCCTTGCCCCTTCTCCCAGTAGTTATATCTTGCCAGGCTTGGGCATACAGTAGATTCAGAATGTTAGTTTGCTGGGCTACAGAGTCACTTTTAACTGATGGAAGCTGATTTTTTTGTTAGGTACAATCACTAGTTTCGAAGTACTTTGAGAAAATACATAAATTCTAGCGTACTTATGAAAGGTCACCTTTGAACTCACACTGGTTCTCACCTTTAACAAGAGCTGAGCTGACAAGACTGTAATGTAATGAATGGCAAAGCAACAAAATAAAACCAAAACCAAAACAAACCAAAACCAAAACAAACCAAAACCAAAACCAAAACCAAAACCAAACCAAAACCAAAACTTTGAGCAAATAAACTTCTCTGGTTCAACTGTTCAGCCAAAAATGAGTAAGGTGTTTACTGTAACTTTCATATTAATTTGTCTGAAAGGAAATTTTGTTTAAATTCCATTGTTCCCATAAGGTGTAACTTTTTCTCACTATTTCAGTTGTCACCATAGAGAACTGACAATAGTATAATCGTATAATGGGCATTTATGCCTTTTATACCAGCTTTGCAAGTCTTGGGCAAGTAGCCCTTCCTTCAGTGTCTTCTATTTCTATGAATATCATTGTGAAGCTGTAGAGTAAAAAATGTACAGTTTTTCATGAAGATAAATATCATGTAATTTATTCAAGAATCTTTTGCCTGGTATTCTGGGATTTATATGATGGATGAGAGGCAGATAAAATGTGTGCTTCTGCTAAAAGGAGTAATGCTCAGGATGGTGCATTTAAACCATAAGGCTCAATGTAATCTGTGAATTATCTGTCAAGTCCCATAGCCTGAGCATCAGCTTCCTAACAGCCAAAATTTTTTGAACCTTAAGGTCAAACAAATAAAGGCAAGATCTTGAAAACAAAACATATTTCAGTTCTCAAGGATGAGGCAAGCATATGCATAAAAAATTTCAGAACCGAGAAGCTACTTCAATTATTCACAAAACTCTTTACTCAGTTACAAAACAAGACCAAAAGGCAGAGGAAGAAAATAAGGCTGGACACCTAATTTCAATCAATCCTTTCAGTACTTTTCCTTGTTGCTGAGGACCAAGGACTCCTGTTCATTGCTCAAAAATGTACCTGATTTCACTCAATCACAAAGCAATTAGGGATTAATGGAAAAAGTAGGAAAAAAAAATATCTAAAGTTACTATAAGAATGTATATCCCCAAATAAAATTATTAAATAAAGAACACAGTACTTACAGTGGGCACTCAAAAGCATTTCATTACTCAAGAAATTAAAAGCAGGGATGACTGCATGGCCCTTTCCAGTGACACTCACAATTTCTTCCTCATTATCTAGGACTTGTAGTTTAATGAACACATCTGATTTAGAGGTTTGTACCTGCACTGTAGCAATATGTGACGCTGTAACTTTTACTGAATACCTAAAGAGGAATAAAAAAAAAAACAACAAAAAGCAACAACAATATAAGCATCTACATCAGATTATTATTTTTTAGAAAAGTACCTTCAGTACAGTTGTGCTGACCTGGAAGCGAACAATTAGAATTTAGTTTGTAGTCTACAGTTTTCTTGCAATCGGGTGGGCTAAGCTTCCTGTAGAGTTTAGTGCAGTTAATCCATGATCAAAGTAAGTGCAAAAAAAGTGGTGGTCTTGACATTTCTTTTCTTAACTGCCTTATCAAATGTCCACACCTAAGTGGGAACTGTTTCAATTAAAAAGCAACTGAGCAAAAGAAAAAAAAACAACTAAACAAAACAGAAAGATTTGCTTTCAAAAGGGTAGAGCTATCTCATGGACTCATAGAATGTTTTGCGTTGCAAGGGACCTTTAAAGATGATCTAGTCCAAGCCCCCTGCAGTGAGCAGGGACATCTTCAACTAGATCAGTATGCTCAGAGCCCCATCCAACTTGACCTTGGATATTTTCAGGGATGGGGCATTGATCACCTCTCTGTGCAACCTGTTCCAGTGTTTCACCACCCTCAGTGTAAAAAAAATTCTTCCTTATATCTAGTCTAAATCTACTCTATTTTAGTTTAAAACTATATTACCCCTTGTCATGTTGCAACAGGCCCTGCTAAAAAGATTGTCCTTGTCTTTCTTATAAGGTCCCTTTAAGTACTGAAAAGTTGCAATCAAAGTCTCCCCAGAGCCTTGTCTTCTCCAGGCTGAACAACCCCAACTCTTTCAGCTTGTCGTCACAGTAGAGGTGTTCCAACCCTCTGATCATTTTTGTGGCCCTTCTCTGGACCCACTCCAACAGGTCCATGTCTTTCCTGGGCTGAGGATTTCAGAGAAGAACACAGAACTCCAGATGAGGCCTCAGCAAAGTGCAATAGCACGGCAGAATCATCTCCCTTGACCTGCTGGGGACACTTCTTTTGATGCAGCCCAGGATACATTTGTCCTTCTGGGCTGTGAGCACACATTGCCAGCTCATGCTCAGCTTTTCATCCATGAATACCCCCAAGTGCTTCTCTGCAGGGCTGCTCTCAATCCCATCATCCCCCAGCCTGCATTGATATTGAGGATTGGTCCGACCCAGGGGCAGGACCTTGCACTTTGCCTTGTTGAACCTCATGAGGTTCGTATGGGCCCACTTCTTAAGATTGCTCAGGTCCCTCTGGATGGTATCCCATGCCTCCAGCATGGCAACTGCACCACTGTGGAATAATGACTGGAGGTGATTTAAAAATTAAAATCATAATAAGGCTGCGGCATCATTCACACACAAGGAAAGGTATAACATCGGAGAAGCTTTCAGGTCAGAGTGCAACTGGTATGCCAGGAATCCATTTCACAACAGTTCCCTAGGCAACACTGCTTGCAAGCAGCATGGGGGATGAAGTGGAGTGAAGATTCCACGGCCATGCCCTGCAAAGTTACAACAGAAATGGGAACTTGATGGTCCTACAGAACTGATAAGCTGCCTGTTTGCAACCCTAGGCCAACAGTCTGTCAGTTTTTGACAAAGTACTGTCCTTTTTGCGAACTTTGCTCATTATAATGTCATTATAATACCAAAACACACCTCCAGCCAAGACTACCCGCCTCCAAGGTGCGACCACCCCTCACTGAGTTTGCGCAGTGAATTTTCTTCAGCTATATCTTTAAAAGCGGAGCGAGAGAAATTTACACCAATCATAATAAAGGTATTTATGACTAGAGTCACTCAAGTGCCACCCTGAAGGTAAAAATCATTATAAAAATGGTTTAGGTAAGGAGGATGTTGGGGAAGACATCATCGTGGACAAGCCAGAGTGGACATCATCTCTGACTCCTGGGATCAGTCAGTGGGCTGAACCTTGCTTCCCCCTCTTAGGGACGCCTTTGGGTAATATCCAGACTTTAAACTTAGAAACTTTTTAGAGCTGTTCTTTAACTCAACACAGCTGTATACTACATATATATATATATACACACATATATATATATATACTTTGCAGACAGTGTATTTATCACCAGAAATCTAAAAGAACTTGTTTTCCTGTTGCTCTCAATAAACTGCACCTTTCATGCAGCTAGTCACAGAAGTTCTCTCATCAGGCGCCATCAGATCTTCATTGGCTGCGTAGTACCATGCAACATGACTAGGCAAGGAGTGCAGGGGGCTATTAGTGAATCCAGAGCTGTGTCAGTCTGATGGACTGAATGCGACTGGACTGGGATCCGAGCCGTGGTATTTCAGATACACTGAATGTGACCGGACTAATAGTGCCAAATTGGACATCACTCAGAATCTAAGCCTAGCCGCCCCCAGCCCCTCTGATATCTGAGGACCAGCTGGAACACAAGGGGGTTTATTTTCTTCCAAATTGCTTTACGCCTTTATGTGACAACCTCCAGTACTGGGAGACCTAAGACACAATATTCCTTCATGTATTAATAAAACTAGGGTCCCAAATAAAACCTAAAGATAAGTAGAGCTTGAGATGTTGCAGACATGCAAGTTTAAGACTGAATTCTAGCTCAATTTAAGCAGCAAAACCTGCATTATTAGGTGGCCTTTTGTGCATATCAGAGAGATTTGCCATTTAGAACTGCAACATTGAAACACCTTGTCACATCAAGAGAAAGAGCACCTGTCTGGGAAAGTTAGCACAATATGCTCACCCTGTTTCTGGTTAGCTTTCTAACTTTTACATTAACTAATTTTAAATATATACAACATGTATATATTATTGCCTATACTTAATGTTAACTGATACGCTGGCAGCAAGCCATCTCACAAAACCTTTAGAAATCACTTTGAGCCATCTTCAGGTATTGTTTCAGGCTAGGAGCTATCCCTCATTATGCTCCTATTCTGGTTACATCAGGAACCAAGTTTTGATTGTAGTCTCTAGATACTACTGTAATACAAATATTTAACTTTAAGAACACAGATAAGAGATTATTTAACATCATGCCTCAAGCTTACAAACACATCAAATAAATTCCTAAGCATAGTAACTTTCCTGCTGTCACTTAAGAGAATTCCATAAAAAAAATCAGGTCTGTGAGCAGACAGTAACTTTATGTAAAGCTTTTTTGGGCTTTAAATCTTAACTCTGTTCTAGCTGTCACTGAAATCAACAGCAAAACAGTCATTCATTTACTGAAAGCAGTATTAGATTTTGTAAAGATCAGGTCATTCAATGGCATTCATTCATCTCATAATCATTCTCTTAAATAGTCCTTGTAATTCATACACATGTCAAAATTACACTACAGACCATATTAATTACCTATAATGCTGTTTGTTCTATTTACTTGTACTGTTACCTGGTTTTTATTAGATAAAGGTCTCAGAATATTTTTAAAAATTAAGTGTTGTTTGAATAATTAGTATCACTGTCCATTCCCAAAGCATCGATTCTGAGAGGTCATCTGAAAACTACGATCACAGCTGTATCTTGTGGTAGCCACAAAAACACCATTTATGATTACCTGGGGCACATCTCAGAACTTTTAAACTCTAGCTGACATGTTTTCCATCCTGCTGCACAGGTGATCCGTGATTTTCTGGCCAATGTCGAAGAACAAGTCTGTATGCCTTTTATCTCTGCTCTGAATTTAAGTTTCCATATGCTTTATAACATTTAAATTTGTCTTTTCTTTCCTTATTTCCACCATGCTCTTTACTTCCAGGCTAGACGTAGGCTTTTTGGCATTTTCCCAGTCTCTACAATGCCACATCTGTATCATGTACCATAAGCAATTCCCTTTCTCCTTTCACATAGTTTTCCATTAAGCCATCCTGCCATAAACTCTCTCTTGTATAATGTATTAATCCATTCTATCTCTTACCACATTATGATGAATGCTAGACTGATTAGTTACTTGGGACATTAGGCACATTATTACTAGGACACATTAGGCATAATTCTTGAGGTGCCACTGTGCAAAGACTACACAGCACTTCAAGAAGAAATCAAAAAGGGAAATTATTATATTTTTAATTAATTTTCCACATGAAGAGAGTCCCTGTAGATGTGGAATATTTAACACTACTGGGCCATGAAATGAAGGCCCACTGCTAAATACATGCATAGGATGGAGTTCCTGCTCCCCTGTGCATTTGTATGGGGTGCGTTATAGCTGGCTACTGGGAAAAGCAGGCTGTTAGAGTCAAGGCACCTATCTTTTCTGCATAGTCAGTGTGGTGTCACAGAGAGGTAAAGCAAGCTCCATCACTCCGTAGGATCCCTGTCATAGTCCTTGCAATTTCCACATCCATTACCTTTGAAAAAGAAGGCCTCCTGACACAGGGAACTGAGTTGTGCTGCTGCCTTCATGTCACCAGGAAAAATCTATTATATTATCTGTAGATACCATATCTATGAAGTTCCAGAATACCTCATGTGAAACTCAAAGAGGCCAAAGTTCACATACTAAATTCTGGCTCCCTTGAATCAGTAGGGAAGAGACTTCACCTAGATTTTTCATTTTGTAACTTGAAAAAAAACCCTTAGATTTTTCAGATGTAATGGAAGGCAAACCTCTAATTATCTTCATTTTCCTTACATGAAGAAAATACAAAACCTACCTTGATTTTTCAGTGGTAAAGGCATAGTCTCCCTGAGTTTACTTAAAAGGTTTTTCATTTCTCTCATATCTCTGTGGATATAGAAGTTGAAAGAGATACAATAGAACAGCAGTTGAAGACTGAGTGTGGAGTGGCTCACTGTATAGCTTTATATGCTGAAATAATTGAGCAATAAACACAAAAAGCTATTGGGCAAGCATTTGGTTCACATACATTTATCAGAAGACGTATAACAAAATAAAGGGCAGAAGATTTAATAAGGATTTATTCTGAAACTTGAGTGTTCCGTATTAAATGAATTGATGGGCACAATGTAATCCTAGTGGCAAAATACACAGTATGCCTTAAAATTATCAAAGCTAGTACTAATATCAACTTAATATCCCTTATCAGCATTTTGTAGCTTGTGCTATGAATGTGTTTCATTGTACAGAAAGAAATTAAAATACATGTAGCTAATCCACGAAACTTAAGCTCCCTGCACATTAACATTTTAGAAACAGGGCTGTCACTCTCACCCCTCTTAGGAGGACTCTGGCATGAAATTTTTAAAAGGCATAAGATGGAAAATATAATAAAATATCATCTTACAAGGCAAGTTGCATTTGGATATGTTTTGAGAGAGGCCAGAGGTTACAAAAGATTTGTGTTTTACAGATAGATGGCAGACACAATTTTGTGTGCAAGTTTGTAATTTCTTAAGGCTTTCAGGGCTTAAAAACAATGTGGTCTTGCCTCAGTCATCTACATGTAAAACAATTCTTAGAAATGAAGCAGCATGACTACTAAGAAATTACTCAGTCTTATTCTCCAAGTTACTCGCTTATTAGAACAGAACTTCATTTTATATATATAAACATGATAACCATTAAAATGCTAGCAGCTTAACACACAAAGCCATCAAAATAGGTATTTTCTGCAAAGAAATGTGGGCCATCAGGATTACTCCCTACTAAAGGGTCTCATTTTTCTCTTTCAATTACATAGTTAAGAGGGTAAGAGAAGTTGACTCTGATAAACCTGTGGATGATGCTCCCTTCTTCTCCTAAGGTTTCCACATTCCTAACTAGGGGCAAAAAACCCTGAAATTAACTAGATTCCATGATTTTAATTTAATACAGAACCACAGGCCAGCTGATTTCAGGTACAAAATCATAAACCACTCCAGATGAAACAAATCTGCTTCTTTGAGAGAACCTAGCCTACTAAAAACATCATCTACCACCCTTTAGTTTTGACAATTACCCTCTGGTAATTAGCCTCATTAATGATGTCACACCTCTCTGTTCTTCTTTTAGGAGTTGCTCTCAGATATGTTCAATGTAAGTGAAATTTTAACAGGTTTTTTTATTTACTAATACCTTTTATATTAGCAACACTGGCTGCCTCATTGGAAAAGACGAAACAAACCCTAAACAGAAAGTCGTTTTGTTAAAGAATGGAGTGCCACGTATACCTTTCGGTGTTTTCAATATCTGTGGAAACCTGCCATAAATGCTGTTGAATATCTGTTGGTGATGATGACGTGTCTTCTAAAATAGGTACTTCGGAACTCTCCTCCACTTTAGTATCTAGGATCTTGGGTGGGGCACAAGGTTCCTTTCCTTCAAAACATTTAAACAAAGCATATATCCCCATTATTTATTAATGAAAATGTATACTTAGATTATATCGTTGATGTTTTGAGCTTGATCTTGCATAGTATAAATTAAGAGAGAGGGTGGTGAATGCAAGGTCTGTGTAAGAGCTGCTTGGGAACAGAGCAGACCACACCAATCTGCTAATCAGAGTGCTGCTTTATGTTACTTCTACCAAACAAAACTAAGAGAATTCTCATGCATCCCCGTGAATAGCTTAGAATATTACATAGGGAGTGTTATGAAGGGTTTTAGTTCAACTCCAGTGGCTTAAATTTGACACAAAATAAGAACCAGAGGACGACACAGAACTAAGTAAGAAAACTACAGCAAACATTCTGAAAGGAACTTCAAAAATTTTTGACACTAGAGAACACTGCATCCCTGTCTCCTAGTATTACAGCAATAATAAGGGGAAACAGAAGACAAAAATGTGCAGTTTTGCACTTGGTGATTTACATAGCTGCCACCACTCACAGCCGATTACTCATTATATTCTGATTTTTCATGCTTACACTTGCCTAATTCATGCTCATTATATGAAAATTATATGCAGTGTTGGAATTGAATGGGTGCTTCATGACAGATCAGCCAGGGCTTTTGTCAGGGATTGAAAGGAATAATATGACCAGGAGAATGAAGCATGCAAGAGAGTTAAGTACTGGTGGGATTTTTTGGTATGCTTGAAAACTTCCCATGGACTATCTGATGGTATTCCTTTTCTGTAATGGCCAGTACAGTCCTGGCACCAAGTATGCTTAAATGAGAAAATTCAAACTGGAGTGCATCCCAGACATGTTATGGAGAGTTTTCCCCCCTCTGAGTTCTCTCATGAAATGGAGTACAAAATCTTAGAAAGAAAGAAATAAAACTTTCTGAAAATAAAGGAAAAAAAGGTCAGTGTTTAAACCAGTGGTATAAGTAGTTAAGTAGGAAATATTTTTTCATCTTACAATTTTTGTACTTTGAAAAATTTTCACATCAGGAAAACCTGAGTAGTTCCTCTGAGGTTTGACAAAGAATAGAAAGAACAAGAACAGATAATAGAGTAGTGGTCAGTTAGCTCATTTTTCTGGGACACTATCAGGCTTGTAATCTGGTGCTTTTTAAACTAGAAATTCCTGGTTTTTATGACACACTTTTTGGGCTGGTTCTCTAAACTGTTGAATTCTGGTAAGTTATTCCTTTGCTAAAAAAAATTGTTCTTGGATATGTGTCTGAAAGAAGATACTTCCTGAATGTTTTCATTACTCTTCAAAGTCAGAAGGAAGCCCTTTTACTTGCTTCCCCAAACTATGTCACCTGTGATTCCAAGAGATTGCCTGACTTGACATAACAAGTTTACCATCTGTAAAAGAATGATATCCCCTGTCCTTTCTCTGATGCTTACTTTGGCATCAGACTGCTAATTTGTGGCTCTGTGAGCCACTTTAACACCTCAATTTGTAGAATATTACCCCAATAAAAGGAAAAGTGCAAGTGATAGAAGAGGATGATCATATGGCCAGAAGCAGTGGAAATGAGGAAGAAGTGAAGGCATGACAAGGAAAGGGAGATAGAGTTGTAGGGGTCAAGATTTTTCTGGTGGTAACAAGCTATCATGATGACTCAATTGCTTGTGGAATGGCAGCCTAAACCTATTTCACAGATTATGTTTTACTCTTTATCATCCTCTAGGTATAACTTTCCATTTTTTCTAGTTCTTAACAGAAGCTTATGCTGTTACTTTAAGGTACTTCATACTGTATAGTTTTAATTGTTCATTCTTGTAAGCTTCATTATTCAGTATTTTTCCCACTACAATAAGTCCATAATACAACATACTGTTACCAATATCTTTACTTACCAATTCTTTGTAAAAGAAGATTGCCCCAAGGAAACCATTTAATTTGTCACTGATATCACAAGGTATTACTGCTGGAACTGTGTATTAGTTAATTCTTCTATTATTTTGAAGTGTTATGTTGGAATTCTGACCGGACCTTTAGCGACAGGCTGTCAAGAACAACTCTGCCTACAGGTGCATCCTTCAGGATGTGAAAGGTGTTTCAATGGAAACAATAACAATACTAGATGAAATAACAGTTAAGGTTCTTTTTCACAACTTCAGAACAGAAGCACTGAGACTGATACATTCTTTTTGTTACCACAAAGGCAAGCTCTTGCAGATTTAGCAGAATGAACGGCACAGATTTCTTTTCAACTGAAAAGAGCTTTTTACCAGTAATTCTGTTGTATTGTGAACAATTCATGAAGCCTTTCTTGAATTTCAAAACATCTGCTCAATCACTTGAAAACAGTTAGAGATAATAATAAAGGCTCTGCTTAAATAATGTATATGACTCAGGTTTAACATTTCTACTACATGGTAGAGCCTGTAGAGAAACAAAAGCTCTTTAATCTTCTCATCCTTCTAGTGTATTACAGATTCTTCAAATAAGAATATGAATGCGAAATTTTACTTTCAGTTTAGTCAGTGGAAACACTTAATTAATTTCAGTTGGAGTTAGACCATGCACACAGTGTTGTTAGAGGTTTCATTTTTTGTTAGACAGATTTCACAGCTTTTCAATGTGAAATTTTAATATAAAACATGATGTATTCTTTGTCTTCTAGCCTCTAATTCAGTGTATCTTTTTTACTTTAAGAAGCAGAAAATGCCTTTTATACAAATTACATTCAATAAATTAATGCTGAAGATCAAACTTGAGTGAGTATAAATAAGAGGGTAGAAAATTATCAGTTCAGTGAGGTTACATACATTATCTGTGACCATTGTTTTCTATGTGACAGAAATGCAATTTTTTCTTCAGGGCTTCCAGATAGGCTTGTGGTAAGAATAAACAATATGTACATTATAAACATTAAAGCATTTTGTATCTTATTCTGAGAAATTACTCACGTATAAACACATCATTTAGAAAAGAAGACATAGGAAAATATAACACTAACACTTTGAGACCATTTCATACAAGAAACTCTAAGATTCTGGGTATCTAGTGTATCCTGGACTCATTTTTTCCAAGAGGTATTCAAATTCTATTAAATTATATTCTATATGTAAATAATTGACAGCAGGAATTACCTCTCCATGTGTGTAAGTTTCTTTTTCAACAAGCTACAAACAATACAGAACTGATTCTGGACCATAAGAATAATGTATTGTTATAATTATATATGAGCAGTGAGTTATTTTCTTCAAACGCAGTATAAATGGCTACCAGTTTCAAACTTTGTACATCTTTGATAAGGTAGCTTTAACTATTTTTACAGCATGTTTTGAACTCTGGAAAACGCCTCCAGTTCATTTTAGCTGTAGAATCTTGCCTTTGATTTGTTACATGCTCTAACTCCCTTAATTATTAAAATGAGTGTCCTGCTCAAATGCTGCATAGCTAACTAATGGAATTATTGCAATCTCCAATTTAGCATTTTTAAGAGTGTCTTTTAATATAGGTAATTATATAACCACACACTCCAATTATATCCATAGAAGATCCTAAGAAATAAATGGTTTCTATATAAACGTACATCTCTATGTAATATGTACTTCCACAGTGACATGCTGTAACAATCTAATGATAATATTTTACAGTTTTCTTTCCTAACATTGTAAGGAATACATTATTATTGTGGACATATGAATCAGCAAAGCTCTTTTATCTGTTATGTTTACATATTAAAAATGCAATTCAATTGTACTGCCAGACAGGAACTAAGCTGGCCCATACTATAAGGCTGTAACTCATCCAAGGTTAGACATCTAACAGATTGATGTTTAGCTGATTAATGCAGATCCCGTTCAGAGGCAAAAGAGAGAGATAAGACATATTGGGGTTACTCAGGTCACCTCAAGCTACTTTCTACAGAAGGTGGTTTTACAACAGTAGACAAAGCTAGGAAATGTAGCACAAAATGTCTTAAAAATAATGATTCATTTTAGCAGCTACTGGCATCTTGTTATATGATGGCTCTGTTAATCCTATCTCTTCCTATTTTATAGGTTTCTTTTTGACTTTAGAAAAATCACTGAGGAGCTCAGTTGAGCAGTTTAAACGTGTAATTCCTACTTTCGTAATAAAAATATCACTGGCTTTAGCCTTTTCCTACAGGACATTTGAAAAATACATTACAGGATCTTCCAGCATGACAGGTAGTACATAAGGTTTCTTACAAAACCTTCATTACAGTTCATTACAGAACTTTGTCTTGTCTTTATCTAGAATATTCTGCTGAGATATTATCTGGGGAAAGAGTAGTTAGAATCAGCACAGATACAGTCCCAATCAGTGTACGCCATCACTGAGTAATGAAGTTACTAAGTAACATGTTCAGTAAATTATCTGCTTTTATACGTCTTCCTTTCAGAAAGCAGCTTATCATATACGAAATCATTAGAGAGATGCATTTTCACTAAAGCAAGGACATTTCCTTTGTGTGCAAGAATAAGTCTATGAGGTAGATTTCAGCTCTAAATCTAGTCTCTAGTTTTATAAAGCTTTTTAACCATATTTATTACTTTTGCTATAAACTGACATTCCTGGATAAATAACAACAGAGATAGTAAAGGACCAGTTTAATACTAAAACCATGCCATATTGTTCCACCAAACACTTGGCCTCAAATATGAAACCCAACAAATACATCTAATAAAATCACTCAGTTAGTTTGTCCACTGAACTGACTAATGGCAGCTAAATATTTTGGGACCACTCTTTTAAAAAAAAAAAATAAAAAAAATCATGCACTAGTGATACACTTTTGTAAGAATGATGATAATGAAATAGAAACACAGCTGTTTTTCAGTAGCTGAAAAGCTTCAGTGGTATGGTTCATTTTACAGCATGGTGCTTTGTCTTTCATGAATACCCCCACATGCCCCAAAAGATTCTTCTGGTTTTATTATATCAGCATCTGTATAATTTGTTCAATTCAATACCTTTCCGATGAAACTGCAGTGATCCTAGCAGACATATGGACTTAAGCATTTCTGTTGTGTACATTTCTAAGCAACACTGCAACTGGATGTATAGTCTACAGATTTCAGGATGAATTTCACCATCTTCTGGACTGCAGTAAAAGAGGAAAAAAAAATAGTTAGGAATGAGACTAAAAGGATGTGAGGGTCACCAAATCCACCTCCTTACTGTTGCAAGGAACCACATCACAATCTGCTTCATAAAGTGTAAAGCTATGTGTGCATGATAAAAAACTCTTTCTACCAAACTGTATTTACAAACAATTCTTCATCTCTGTGAAGCTCTAGAATTAAAATAGCTGAACTTGTGTTGTCTTTGGTGAGATTGAATGTTCTTATTTTCTCATCTGCATACTTTTGGAAAAGGGATAAATGACTGAGGTATTTTCTCCTCTTTAAACGCTTTGGATAAGTATCTTCTGGTAGATAAAAGTGTTCTTCTGCCATTCAGTTTCAGATACACTTAGTCCTGGTGCAGATGCAGGAGACTGACAGGCCACTTTCACAGCTGCTGTTCAGGTTAGAAATAACCAGGCATAACCAATCCTACTTTGAAGACACTCTTCTAAGAAACAAGTGAGTTGTCGTCTTTTGTTTCTATAGTTTCTGTCTGAATTTCTTCCCCTTGCATTTAAATTATCAAGTCATGTAATACTGCCCTGTGAGGAGAATGGGATGTTCAAGAATTTCAGAAAAGTAGTAACAATCTTGAAAACAAAAATTGAAATCAAGAGTAATCCTACATCTCAAATTCATTGCTTAGGACACAAAGAAAATAACTTACCCACATCCAGGAACCAAATCTTAAGTCTGGCTATAAAATCAGACATTAAATGTCACTTTTATAGGATAAGAATGCTGCATGGGCGTAAACATAGTTTATTTGTAAATTTAATTGCTTATGTGAGTGCTAATGAAGTGATTCACCCAGTTATACCTGAGCATTAGGTTTTCAGTGCTCCTTCCAAAGGTACTTTGAGTAAAGCAGTAAGTGGTAAGATTGAAGAGTTAGGACTGCAGACATTTCAAGGTCAGACATTGTTGCTATTGATTTGATACACAGTGATGTTAATCCTCAAAACCAGGTTTTGTAACAACTAGAGGAACCTGCATTTCTAAATAACCTGAACCTAATGGCGTTTCTGAGTATCATTGCTAAGGAATGAATATGAATTTTTCAGTGGCTTCCTATTCACAGATGAGCTGGAAGAGTAATCAGAAAGCACAGTAATAGGCATTTTAATTGACTTTTTTTCTGTTGTCAATCTAACATGTTTTTCTTCTAAACTATATTTAGAAATATCATGAGAATAAGATCTAGAAACCTCTATGATATATGCATGTTCTGACCCATTGTTTTGGGTTTTTTTTTTCAAGAATATGGACTGCAGACAAAATTCTCCTCTCATTTGCAAATCCAGAGTAACAGCAGTGACATAAAAGAAAAATATTTTCTATTATCCAAAGTTTGTACAATGAGAATTATTTCCAGGCCACTACCCTCACTGATTGTCTCAAACTGTTTAATTAGTGTTTAATTGCAATAATTACCACAAGAATTCCATTAGGTTGCAACCAAACTATTTTCTTCTATGCATGTATATAAGCCCCTTTTTCATCTCTGAAAGCCACATGCTTTAGTGTCAATGGCCATAAAGATTTTGTTTATAAACTCTAAAGTACATCCTGCGTAGTGGGCTTAAAATTTCTCTTTAAAGTGTCATCAATTTCCCTTCATTCAGTAACTTTCTATTCCTATATGTTCAGTGTCATGACATGAGAAATTTTGAACAGAGGACTAGTACAGACATAATTTGCAGAATATGTATATTATTCAGTAGCTATATACCATATTTGTATTTATTTACAAAGACAGTTCATGCAAACTTTTACGTCTTGAAGTCAGCTACCTCTTTGTCAGTTAGTCCAGACAATTTCTGTATGATATTCAAGAGAAACATCATATAACACTATCTCATACAACTGCTGTGGTAAATTGTGTTCTCAAAAGAGCTGTTTAAAAGCGATGTGCAGTGGGACATACGAGAACTAGCACAACACTGAGCACCTGCCCATGAGTCAAAGAGCAGTTCCTCATCACTGACTTCCAAGCACAGCTTTCATTATTAGGCAATACACCAGCTTATAGGTCCACATAAACCGGTACATTGATTAATAACCATAAGGCTTCATGCCTTCCTGATCTTCAGTAGAAAACTGGAGGCTTTGGTTTTCAAATAGAAATAAAAGAATGGGCTCCTTCATACAGAGATTTTTTTTCATTTTGTTGTTAATAAGAAGAACTCTGTATAAGAAAGCCAGATAGTTTCTCAGTTGATGAGAAATTTGTACTACTATCTGAGCCATACTTCTGCAGCTTGAGAGCTCTGGTATTTACATGTATTAAAAATAGTTACAAAAGAGAAAATGCTAGTTATTGTTTTATACAACAGTAGCTTAAGCTAAGCAGTTTATCAGGCTGCTATCAAAAATACAATTTTTTGTACATACAACTTAATAGATCTATAATGTTGCATTTTCATATTTTTACCACTGGTAAAATCTATGGTTTTATTTCTATAAAATCCTGCTTTTTAAAAATTAAGTCATGTTGTTCAATGGAATATCTTTATGAAGCACTGACAAGAGGTGGAATTTACTCTCCTTTGTGTTTTCATAAGCTGATATTTAAAATAATACCTATAGAGGGAGCTCCTATACCAACCATATAGTACCCAGTGTATTAAGAAAGGTGAATGCAGTTCTTTGGACAATCATTTAAAATCCAAGAATAAAAATTATTAAAATGTCCCTCCTTAACAGATAAAGAGTGAAAATGGTAAAACTTTACCTCTAAGGGAAAACCTTAAAAGGTAAACATTTAAAATGTAATTAAAAATTTTGTGTGGGTTGTTGGTTTTTTTTCCAAAATAGTTGACAAACAATTTTACTGTACTGCCAAAATCTTGGCCACAATCGAAAAACATCTTCAGGTTTTCCTGAATTCCCACAGCTGTTCAGCATTCATAGTTCCTTTGAAATTAGTGAAACTTAAGACTACTAAAACTGAACAAAGATCATGGTCTCATTTTGAATGTAACTTTAAAAATTTCGTCACACATTTACAACAACAGAGCATTTTACTTTTACTATCAACATTTAGAAATACATGCTAGTACAATCTCTGGCTAAAAAAGTAGCTAATTTATATGAAGGGTTTGATATACCTTGCAAAAGTATTATCTTGAAAAACTCTATGCTTAACTCCAAGAAAAAGTATCATTTTTATGAGCAGTATCAATAGTTCTAAAATTCAGTGAGCTGAAAGAACTATCCAGATATATAACAAAGAATGCTTGTATTACAAAGCTAAAGGAAAATAAACCTCTGTTAAATGAGAAGAGAAAATGAATCTAAATTGGCTTGGTAAGCTGTGGAGAATCACTGCCCACAAATATTGTCTTGTAGATTGTCTTTAATTTAGTATCAGAGATATGACAGTTTAGAAATATGTAGCTAAAAAGATGATCTGGAAAAGAGACCTACCTCAGACATTATGGGTTTTCTGCTACAATGAAAAATGTCAAAAATACTGCAGAGGAGATACATTTAATCTCCTTAAATACTGAGAGCAAGAGGCCCCTCTGATTATGGCTCAGATGCAACAGCCTACTCAACTTGCTTCTGCTTTTGTATCTTAAACACACTGTTTATTTCTTTATCACTTAACCATTCATCTTTAAAGGTAACAAAAGATCAGCTGATTCATTTTGAATGTAAGTACAAAAGTAATCCAATGACAATTTTTTCATCTAAACAGACCCTGAAAAAACATTTTTATTTTTGTTCCTCCCATCTGCCAGGGCTATTGTTCTTTAAATGTGTGTGTTTCACACAAACTGTTGTCAGTCTAAGTAACATGTTGGGTTTTTTCCCTCTGCTGATGTTCTGTAATACACACCAGTCCAGACAGAGGAAAAGTAGGGCTAATTTCTAGTAGACACATAAATGGTTGCAATGTTGTTTTTATTAAATATTTTGAAGCAATTACAACAGTGCTTTCAACATGTGTGTGACTAGTGTAAATCTCCAATTACTATGATAAGGCTGATGGAGTCAATCTGGATATAAAATACAAGTAGAATAAAAACACAAAGCAGTGATTTACATTGTAGAGACATTTCTAAATTGATGGCAGTTTAGAAATTTCCATGCTAGAATAATTTAGCTACAATTATAACTCCTGGAAAGATACTTTTCTTATCCATTCAAGAAAATCTAACTGTCTTCCATAAAAGTTATCTGATAAACCAAGGGCCATGTATGGTCTGCAAATTACAGTCATTTTCAATAAGCTGTTGTTTCCTTTTTCTGGCAGGCTCCCCTCTTTCAGAAATACCCCCAAAGGAAAAAATACAGCATCAACTTATATTGAAGTCTTGTTTGGTTTCTTTTTTTATCTTGAA
Source organism: Actenoides lindsayi (assembly GCA_025331215.1). Classification (NCBI taxonomy): domain Eukaryota; kingdom Metazoa; phylum Chordata; class Aves; order Coraciiformes; family Alcedinidae; genus Actenoides; species Actenoides lindsayi. The sequence goes on along the minus strand of WTSP01005285.1, from coordinate 16,306 downwards.
GCTCTAACATTCTTTTGGAATCTCACTACGTAATTACTACAGTATGCAGTAACCTAACCTTTAAAATTCATTAATTAATTGCTAATTAATTAATACAGTGATTCTTCCACACCCGTGACTTATGTTATCAGGAGAACAAGTATCACACACTATTTTGAAGAACTGTGCATGTACTTAGTAGCATATCCAGTATTCGCAGAAGCTATTCGGAAAACATTTTTTTTTAAATGATCAGAATCACAAACCAGAATTTTCTGTACTTGTTCCCTCAGAAGTGAATTTTACTGGCTGAATTAACTCAAGCGTGGGCAAGAAGTAAATTATCTGAGCACTATCCAAGGTATTCCACTAGAGGACAAAGCCAATTACAATCACTTGGTAAAACTTCTTGCACTGGAGTAAAACAGCACTAATACAAGAAATTTTATTCAAACCCACTCACTTTAGGTAAGATTAGATGTATTGAGTGTAGGTGGCAGGGTTTTGGTAGCGGTGGCTGCTACAGGGAGGAGGTGAGAGGCTGCCCTGTGCTATGGCTGGTTCCAGCCAGTTTCTGCCAGCTCTGCAGCACAACACAGCTGAGACCATCAGCTGAGTGTGTGGCACCTGTTTGACAATTTATGCTAAGAAAAGGGCAGAAAATGCCATAGCGAGTGAGAAACAAGAGAGGGAACATTAAGGTCAGAGAAAGGAAGAGGACAAGGAGGTTCTCCATGGCAAAGCAGATCTTCCCTGCAGTCCTCAGAGAGGAACACACCACAGCAGATGGATATTCCTGAAGGAACTACCACCTATGGAGAGCCTACACTGGACCAGATTTTCCCAATAGGACTGCAGCCAGTGGAGCTAGAGCAGAAAAGTGCGAGAAGAAAGGAGAGACAAAACAGAACTCATGGACTGACTAACCCACCATTCTCCATCCTTCCTGCACTGTTCAGGGGCATGGGGTAGGTAGGGGAATCTGGACTGATGCTCAGCATGGGAAAAGGGTCAAAAAAGGTGCAGGTTTAATGTCTGTCTTTTTGCTTCCCATTATCCAAATTAGTAATTATTTTTATTTTAACTGGCAGTAAATTAATTCAATCTTTCCCAAGTCAAGCCTGCTTGGCCAGCAATAATAGTCGGTAAATAATGTCCCTGTCTTTATCCTCATTCTCCCTCCTTCCCTTCCCTCATCTTTCTCATTCTTATTCTTCCTGATTTTTTCCCCATGTCCTACTGAGGGATGAGTGAACCAATAAACCAGTAGTAAGAGCACAGAGAGGTCAGTGTCAGCCTACAGGCCCAAGGCCGTTATACCTCTATACTACCTTTTCTAACTGGGCTGCAGACAGGTGAAGCTTATGCTGCCTATGGATTTCCCCTTCGATTTTAGTTGAGCTACTAAGTTCTTTAAAATGTGTCTTAATCAGTTACTGCTCATTAATAAATGATTTATAAACTCTTTCAAAATTCTGGAAAACTTAAATGGTAAGAATTCATACACTCCTGTGTAGTCCCTTGGGTTAATAGTTGGAAAGAGAATGTTTGAAAACTATCAAAACAAATATATCATTTGGGATGATCTATGAAATTTGTTCTGGTCTCTGTGGACAAACACAGTCAGACTTCTCAGGCTTGAAACTGAATTAAATGCTTTGGGTATTTGGTGCTGTAAGATCTAGGTCACAGCAAAGTACTAATATACAGGATTTAGATGGAACTCTGCTGCAGGCAAGTGTTGCCATCTGCTGTTGACCATCCACAGGACACTAAACCAGATGATGGCTTTGGTTTATGACACCTTTTTTTCCCTTTTTTTTTTTCTGTCTTTAGTACCTCTTTTGAATATAAATTTCAATATAAAATTTTTCCCAAAGGGCATTCCAGATCTGAAGAAGTACTAAAATGAGAAGAGGTAAGGAACAATGTATTTGCATTTCCTCAAAAATGACAAAATGACAATAAACTTTGGTCTAAGGACTATTGAAACTAAAGGGAAAATGTTCTGTAAGCTTCACTGGGATTTGGATAAGAGCTATGTTTTATTGACAATTGCTAAAAAGATTCATACATTCTCATAATTTATTTTCTTTTAGTCAAACAACATGACTGCTACAATTCTGAAATGGTAGCAAAACATTCCACCAAGCAGATCATGACTAGGTTGTTCAGAATATGGTAGTATTTAGGATTCTTGATATAACAAATGCTTCTAGGAGTGCTTTGAATAGGTTATTTTCATGCCTTTGTGTATTTTTTATTCTTTTTAAAAACAAATAGCCAAATACCTCCACATGAAAGTATTCCAAGTTAAAAATGAAATTGTGATATAGTGTCAGTAGAAGTATCTTACACAGCCCCACCAGATATTTCACATATCGAATCTGTGTAAGTAGTTAAAAATCACAGTGAGAGACTGTGAGAAAATGAATGTGTCAAAAAAAAAAAAAAAAAAAAAGAGAGAGAGAGAGAAAAAAAAGAACTAGATTAGCTTCCTGAAATGTGTAAATTCAAATATAGAGAATGAAATTTTTTAAGCCATCTGTTGATAAAATGTGTTCAGGAAGCAGTGTTTTAGCATAAAGAACTTTGCATTTTTTTCCCTTTGGATTTTTGAATCCTGCTCTAGACTCCATGTGTCTTTGTGAACTGGTTTTACTTTTTTTCCCCTTTTTGACATGCCTGTTTCTGCTTGGAATGCAAGGATACCTCTAGAGTGTCTTCCTTGGGTATCCAGAATCATGTATTAGCAGCTGCAGAGGCATACTACACATTTCCACATCTTGAATGATGTAAAATGAATAGTAAGGCTGTCTGCACACTACTTTGGGTAGGTATGCAGCTAAATTAAAGGCCCAGGCTTTGGAATATCTGTAACTTTAGAGAGTTTTGTGTTCTTCAACCTGCACGAAGGGTCTGTTTCCTCAGCATACAGCCTCACATTTCTCAGCCTGTGTAGAGGGTTACAGTTGCAGTTGCCATACTATGCTGATGTACCTATCTCTGTTTTGTTGATGCTGGGGTCTTTTGGAAGGGGGTGAAAAGCATATGGGTGGATAGTTTGGATAGTTCTGCTTCACCACAATTAACAGCTCCAGAACTTATGGAAATAATTGGAGGCTGCTGTATAAAAAGGACACTTTAAAATATTTTTCCACAACCATTTGCCATGCTGACAAGGTTACCAACAGTATATTTGCAATGATCTATCTTGCCATGCTAGAGATAAGAAGTGTCAGCTTCTACTCGCTCACCCTGTAAATACAAACTTGCTCTCCTCTGCAATACGAAAGCAGTTTCTTCAACAACCTTGAGCACTTAATTTAATATAATATGATGCTATTGGAATTATTATGTCAAATCTGCTGGCAGGAAATGTTCATGCAGAAAGTATTCATATGAAATATGAGAATAGCAAGGTAAAATTGGAACATGAGAGGAAAAGAACTACAGTGAGTAATAGTGCATATATAAATGAGTGTATTATTTCTCTTATACTTAAAAATTATGTAGAAAATCTCAATGTAAATATGCAAATGTATCCATCAAAGAGGAAATAGCATTCAATAAGAGACAGCACCTCGGCGTATGTTTCATTTTAAAACATTAATTTAAACATCATTTCATTGATAGTACTTGAAGGATTGCTGATTAAGGAATTCTTAAGACCTTAATGCCCAGATAATAGTTTCAAATATTTGTTATAAAGCAGTTAGAAAAATTAGAATAGATTTTACACACCTTATCATAAATTTGGATTCAGTTGGAATTTTTCCTGTGTAAGACTGACAGATCTAAGATCTCCTTTGATTGGAGATCGCTCTTGCAAGTTACTGATGACACTATTCAAAGCAGTTATCCTTTATTGTTTGGTACTCAACATCTCACTAGATCAAACCCCCATGCACCAAATTTCATGATCAAGACAACGTCTTTTATTAGGTAGCTGCAGGAAGCCTATCACTTGAAGGGGCATGATGGAACATGGGTTGTGAGAAGGACATGCACTTAATTGCATGGTACTGCACGGCTGACTTAGCAACCACACTGTCTGATTCCAGTGAGTGGCACAGAATTAAAATTGTTCTTTCTAATTAAAATGTTTCAGAATGTTGAGAACTACTGAGAATCAGTAAAAATATTTCCATTAACAGGAAAATTACAGTCCAAAATTTTAAAAAGGAGTTAAGAAATAAGAAGCAAAACCCCAGTATTCATGAAATTCTAAGAGCCCATGTTGAAGTCTTTTTCGAATGCTCAACTTCTTTATCTCATACACTCACTTCTCTTAAGATATATGAACATATTGGTAACACAGTCTGGATTCGTAAGATTCAGTAAGAATCAGATATAATTTTCCGAAAACTATATAACCAAAGATACACAGAACCAAGGTAAGCAGAGCATCTAACACTAACACTAAAAATTGCAACCATGTGGGATTTCTTAATCAAACTGTATTTAAGAAAATGATGAAGAAAGAAGCACTACAAACTCATGACTAAATTCTCAGCTTTGAGAAGCAAGAAGTCAAGAAATAAAAATGCTGAAGAAAAGGGATGAGAAGGGAGCAAAGGTTTTAAAAATATTTGCAGTGAAGTGAAGGTACAGCAACTGTCAAAAAATAGTTAACACTTAGGTTTTGTAGGCTTTTCAAAATCCCCACAGTTCCTGCTTCTATAGATGTACCTAACAGCTGGATCCTCTGTCTGATTACTCCCTGAGAAAATTGCTTTCACAGAAGAAGTCTGAAAAGCTTTTTATGTCCAACAGAGATAGCAAGTTTCTGAAGGAAGGACAAAATGAGGCAAGAGAAGGACATGAATTTAGAGAATGCTTGCAGAAATACTGACTTGTCTCAACAAGGTCAGCTCTGATGCTGCAGCATTTCTAAGGTGACCCTTCCAATGTAATTCAGTCTCCAGATTTCTCTGGATGCATATGTTGTTTTCCTTCACTTTAATTTCTAATGTAAAAGGTTTGTATAGCTCAAAATATGAGTGTAAAACAAAAGTGGTTATTTCAACCATTGCTGCAGATAAATAGGCTTACTTATGGCTGGCATACTCCGTTACTGACAAGTTGAGACTTAGAGAAATAAATCTCCTGAAATCTAATCACAGTGGAATGCTGCTTTTGCCTATCAGAGAAGAGCACTCCAGTGACAACTTAAAATACAGCAACACCTTACTTTTTGGTATCCTCTTTGACGTTGGAGTTTGGGATTCTGAATGGAGAGCTGAATGCAGAAGGCATGTCACAACAGAAGCCAAACCACCCTAAACCTGCAGTTACTCCAACCCTAGGCCAAGGCATTGTGTAGATGAATTTACAGCTCACCAGGTTGAAGACGTAGAATGCTGAAGAATGCTCACAATTTATGTGAGTTCTGAACGTCTGCTTAAAAAAGAAAAAATCGTGGGAGCAAGGACTAGAATATAAACTCTCCTTACCACCAAGGAAGTTCCTTAACAGTCTTCAATGTTAACCTGCATTGGCACTGCTTGAAACCCAAGCACATTGCAGACCATTTTGCTTGGGACATAGATTTTCTTCTGTTAGAAGACCCTTCACAGAAGTGGCAGGCTTACCTGTCTAGCTTACCCAGCAAGTGCAGTCCTTGAGCATCTTGGCAGTGGCAGTGCTGCACTGGAAGATGCTGTGCATGTGCTAGCTGAGTGTGAGGTGGAAAAAAGGGGCAAATAAATGACTGACAAAGATGATGTCTGTCCCACATTTGGCTCCAGCTCTTCCCTGAGGGTAGTCAGTGCATTTTTCTGGGAGGTAAGTGCAAGTGGTCTAGAAATTAAGTTGACTCACCTTCATCTTTTGTTTTAAAGAAAGTGGCAGGTGACACTGTGTTTTGTGAGGAGTCCAAAATTGTCAGTGTATGTTAGGCTTTGAGGATGATCTGAAAGCACCTGTGGGATCAAGCTCATCAGCATCTGGACATGCAAGAATGCCTCACTTTGCCTGCTGATGAGGTTTACCGTAAAGCAAGGTGCTGAGCTCTTCCATTTTGTCAAAACTAAGTTACATTGTGTCACTGGAGAGGTAGAACTTCCAGGCTTTTCAGAATTGCTGTTCTGGACATAGAAAAGTAAATGCTTAATTCACTTCTTAGGTGCCCTTTACTAAATCTGGCCTCCAGTTAGGGAAGGCAGATCTATAAAGGGAGATATTAATACCTTGTATCTTCAAGTCCCAACTGCCTATTAGAGCACAGTTTCAAAGACAAAGGTACGCAGGAAAAGTGAGTCTGTAGAGGCTAGCTATTTTGAGAACTCTAGCTTTATTAAGTAACCTTGTTTTCTCCTCCATTATTTGCTTTCTGAATACACCAGTTAGAACTTGAGGTATCTGACAAATAATACTGTTTTTTCAAGCTGCAACTTCAGTTAAGCAAACAGGTTTTAGTCTCAACAGAACCCACCTTAACTCAATTCCATAGAAAATCGTTTTAGCTTTTCAGTGTCCCTTTCCATCATTTTAGATGCACATGACTGGTATAATTACAGAAATTTTGGAAAGAAATCTAGTGAGAACCATGTATGACCATCTTACAGCTCTGAGAAAGGAGTAAGCTATAGTATGCTTACTGCATATTAGTGCACTAGTTTGTCCATAAAGAGTATGTCCACAAAATAGACATATCTGAGTTTACTTCCCAAAACATTCCCATGTAGACCAACTCCTATGAGTCAAAAATGGGATTTGAGTCACAGGAGTCACTTCATGACCAAGAAATCAATGAAGATATTCCAAATGAAGAGGAACAAACATGACAGAACTTGTCCCCAGAATTAGGTATGCTCAAAGCCACAAGAAAATTGTAAGCATTTAAGAAAGTTACAGTGCATGTTTACAGAACCTGAATTTAAAGGTTGAGGGAAAATGCTACTCTGTATCTTAAGAATGCTCAGCAATGAACTTGCTCCAGATCCTGAAATCTCTTCTTTGCAGGGAAACAAAGATCTCCCTGACTTTTCTCACTTTGGACAATCCCAGTTAAGTTATCAGGATAACTTTCTGAGTAAGGTACTATTCAATGATTTTAAGAATTGTGGGATCTGGCTTCAGCTTACTGAGATGATTTCAATATACACCTCTGAGTGCTAAAAGGAAGTTTTCTATTTCCAACAGTTTTCAGAGGTGGAAAATCTCAGCATTTTGTACTTACTTAACAGGATTTTTAAGGTCAGATTTTTAAGTCCCATCTGCAATATTTTGTAAAAAAAACAACCCTCATATGAATTCAGGATGTGCTATGCTCTTGATATTATTATGTGTAACTGTATGCATTCTTACAGTGAATATTGATCATTTGCTTTGTTTTCTTACATGTCATCATATTATTTTTAATATTTAATTATACTGTCATCAGGCCACATTCTGGTTGTCATAGTGCAACCTCTGTGAAGC
>WTSP01005283.1:56298-67529 GCA_025331215.1 Actenoides lindsayi | reverse complement strand
TCACAGCCAATCCCGCCGCCGCGCGCCGGGCCCGTCACGGCAGGCAGCGCGCGGCCGGGCCCCGCAGCCGCCCGGGTCGGGGGGTGACGCGGGGTAGGGCGGGCGGCGGGGAGCGCAGGGCGCCTGCACCGGCCCCGGGGCGCTCCCTGCGTTGCCTCCCCTCGCAAGCGGCTTCTGCCGGGCCACCTCCAGGGGACGGGGCGCTGGCTCGGGGCCTGATCCGTCCGCCCCCAGCGCCTCTGTCCCTGGGGGGCAGCGGCGTCCTTCCCGAGACGCAGCGGCCCTCGGGCCGGGGCAGGTACCTGGAGGTGCCGGGCGCCGCGCTCCAAGGCATTTCTGCCCCTGCAGTTTGTAGGAGAGGAAGTGACTCAGGCTTCCCAGGCAGGGCGGCGGAGCTCGGCGCGGGGCGGCCCACGCCGGGCAGAGAGCAGCCGCTGTGCCTCCAGCTGCTGCCGGTAGCAGCCCCCGCGGCGGCCTGAGGCACCGGCAGCAGCGGGGAGCCTTTCCTGGGTGACCCTCCGCGGTGCGGCGGTGGGTGCGGGTGGCGCGGCATCAGTCCCAGCTGCGCCTTAGCAGCCTTTGCTCTCCAGAAACACGGGGCACATTTCCAAAGGGGCAGAATTCCCACCTGGGGCTGGCAGTTCCGGACAGGCGGGACAGAGCCGTTGGCGGTCATTTAAACACCTGAAAATTAGACACGTAAGTCATAGGTAATGACCTGGGGCAGTTTGAGCGCCCGACTTTTACTCATGTGTGATTTCATGCGAGATGCGCCTTTGCTATGGTCACTAATAACTGACTTTTCTCCTTACATAGAAAACAAAAGCCAGTTTATACCTGCAAAGCCACTTATACTTAGTTGGGGTTTTTTTGTTTGTTTGTTTGTTGTTTGTTTGGAGCTGGTTTTTTTGTCCGTTTTGGGTTTTTTTGTTGTGTTTTGTTGTTGCTGGGTTTTTTTTATGTCTGTTATTTCTGTGGGATTATAGTATCGGCACACTTTTGTGGTGATTGATTTATATCTGATTTTTGCAATGCCTAAATTGTGGCAAACAAGTTTACAAAGGGACAGATGGGCTGTGGACCTCCCTGTCCTTATGAAGTTTCAGGGGACACCACTTGCTACCAGGAACAACTTGCCCATAGCTGTGTGACTAGAGAAAAATTGTTAGGGTCAAGAAAGTGAAGTTCAAATGTTGGGTACACATCCCCCTCTGCACCCCCTGGGAGAAGTCAGTGGCAGTCTGGGCACTTCTGGTGCCGGGAGCTGCTTTGCTTTGAGGTGGGAAAGCAACAGCTTTTGTGCTTGTATCCCCCACCAAGAGTGAGGCTACCCAGACTAAACCCTGATATGATGGCTGCACCCAGATGCTGTGTCATCACCAAAGGATTGAGCCATGAGAGTGGCACCAACTTTATCCTTACTCTGGCATAAGAGGGTAAAAAGTACTTCAGTATGGCCTGAGCAGCTGGGTTTTCAGTGGAGCTGCACTCCTCTGGGCACATACCTGCCTTTTGTGAGGATGTTTCCCTGGTCTCTGTGTGCTATCAGAACCATGCTGTGATTCATAAAATTATAGAATCATAGAATGATTTGGGTTGGAAGGCACCTTTAAAGGTCATTTAATTCAACCCCCGTGGCAGTGAGCAAGGACATCTTCAACTAGATCAGGTTGCTCAGAGCCCTGTCCAGCCTGACCTGGAATGTTTCCAGGGATGGGGAATCCACCACCTCTCTGGGCAACCTTTGCTAGCGTTTCACCACTCACATTGTAAAAAAATTCTTCCTTACATCTAGTCTAAACCTACCCTCTTGTAGTTTAAAACCATTACATTTTAATATCCTTGGGTTATTGCTCAAGGGACCATGGAAGACATTGTCCAACTTCACGAACACATTGCAGGACACTGTATGCTCATTTTTGAGTGCTGTGAGCATGAGGCGATTTCATCTTTGCACTCAACATAAAGCAAAGTCTCCAGTCATGCTGAATTTTACCCCTACTGCTCTGGACAAGCCCAGCAGAATTGGATGAGAGGTTCTCACTGTGACAAGGGAAAGATCAAGAGCAATCCTGGATCAAGAGTTTGGTCTAGCTCTTCAGTGAAGACCTTCATAGAAAAACACAGAACAGAAATATCCTCTTGCCAGCATGGCTCTACCACTGTTTTTCCCCTTAATTTTACATCCTCTTTGTTCCCAGACATGCAGTTTTGAACTCCAGAAGACCCTTAACACAAACTTGAGCCTGTTTACAGTGAGTATCCCAGATAAAATTCTTGCCTGAATCAGGACTGAAACTTGTGCCATACTTTGAGATCCCTTAGAGTGAAATTCTTGTGGATATGTAGAATGGACATATTTTTTTTGAGAACATTTTTTTTGAGAACATTTTTTTTCTACATATATACAAATAGAGCTGATTCACATAACAGGTTACTTAAAAATCAATGTCCTCAAAACCTGAGATATACTAATAAAACATAAGCACAGCTAGTTACCAGGGAGCACTTCCCTGTTAAAGTGGCTCATGCATGAATGTGTAAGAGGGTAGTTAATATCGTTATTTATTTAAATGCTTCATGGAAGGCTGGGCTTGTAGAGAAGGCTAATTTCTTCTGACAAGGAATCTTAGCAATAAACCAATAGGTGTCATGAATTTAGTAATGAGATTAAGGTTTCTTTCCCATCCCCATATTGGCAAATTTGTCATATTTTTTTTCTTAAACTTTTTCACTGGGGTTGTATGACACTATGTAATGTAACAACATAGATTCACATTCCTCCGTGCATTTGAATTTGTGTCTGTTCCAGTTTCTTGTTCCTTGTATCTCTAAACTTTAAGAACTTAGCAAAAAATCTCAAACATGATTTGTTCTCATTCATTTGAAATAATGAGGAGAATGGATATATGCAAGTACCAGTAAGAGCAGTCTTATTAAGCAGCTCCAATTAATTTCTTTATCAAAGCTATTTATTCACCCCTTGCCACATGCAAAAGCCACTAGTAAAAACACAGTTTTGTCACTGAACAATAGATTTGTATTTAGAATTGCTATGCAAAACCACTTGAAGAATATTGATCATTTTGGATGAATTTATTTTTTTTTTAAACATAAAAAAAATTGAAACATTTTCCTTTCACTTAAAATTTCCTAGGTTTTGAAGGCATGCCTGAAAGACAAACCTGGACTCTTTTGATGGAACATTTTTCATTTTCAACCAATGTCCTCCCCTTCTCACTGACAGTGGAAAATGTGAGATTTGATTGCCCACAAACTGCACGTCACAAGAAATTTCTCACGAAAAATCACAACAGCTCTTTTCAGCTGACTTTCTTGATACCTGAGATACTTTTCTCTGCAGATCTCAAGTGATGACAATGACATTTGAAGTGGGAGAAAAGTCTTCCCAGGGTCAGAAAACATTGTGAGCAACAATATTTTTCAACTTTTCCTCCCCTTTGATAAAGTATAATATTGTTAAAATATGTTAAAATAATATAGCAGCTGCACAGTTATGGGATACTTTAAATATATTTAGGGCACACATTTAAGAACTTAAATGCATTTAAGTTTAAAATATGTTTATGTTATTCATATATCTTGGAAACACAAAGTTCAAGGCAGAGAGAGACACTGCAGTTCTTCTTTCTAGAAAGCACTGTGAAATACAGCATATTATGAGAGCCCCAAGCAAACCAACTTTGCCCCTGGCCCAGCATAGGCTTGCAGACAAGAAAATGGAAATAAATACAGGCACAGCAGCACCCATCCCTCAGCCTGTCAGCTGGCATCAGTCTCTCTCTGGCATTGCTGCATTAGGGAAAGGTAAGAAGCAAATCCTTCATGCACTGAGCCTTACCTGACGCTGTGAGTTTTCTCACTTAAGGGGAGTTTTACAAAACACCTCTGAGTCAGCTTGCATTTGAAGTTATCACTAAATTTATAGCATTTTAATTTTATGGAGTGTAAGACAAACCACTTCTCACTCTATATGTATTAATAAGAGATGTGTCCAGTGCACATTTTCCTGCTGTTGGAGACTGGAAAGCCAGTAAATGAGAGCTGCTGTGACACGACTGCTGGTAGAAAGTATAGTGTGTGCAAATCTGAGGTCATTGCTGTCTACTGCTCCCACCCCATTCATTCCTTTGATTTGTAGTGGTCAAAGGACAAAAATGAAGCAGTGGCAGTGGGAGGTACAAGAAAGAGTGGGAGCTCCAGCCCTAATAGAAAATGGACACTCTCATTTTGGACACCCATAGCATAGCTGTGTTCCAGGACTGAGGTCTTTCCCCCATAGCAGCATTCAGTACTATGCAAAAGTGTTGCCTGAAAATCAGGAGCAGACCAGATCAGAGGGTGGTTGGCTCCCACAGTGCCAGAGTGTCCTGTTTGCTGCATTTGGGCAATATAAAGCAGCCACAAAGTGGAATTGAACAGTTTAAAACTAGCTGTGTCCAGTGGGAAAGTTTCAGACCCTTTGACAAGACAACAGTGAGGGTCAGGACTCACCCTCAGATTTGTGCAATGGAAGTTATACGCATGTCTGCACATCTTCAGGTGGAATTTAAAGACTCAGGGCTTGAGCACGGTGCAGCAAAGATTTCTCTAGAGGCAGACCCACATTGCATCTGTATCCACTCTTAGCGTTTCCCACCGCTGCCAGACTGCTTAGCATCCTTTCCCACCCCTGTAATTCCAGGCTGTCTGCTTCACTAAACAACTCAGCATCTTAGTTAGAAAACATCTTCCTTGTAAAATCAATACAGCTTGTTTACAGTTGTCATTAGTGGCCTTTGTTTTCTAAGTGGAATTATTTTGGAAACTCAACGTGTACCACTTTCCAGGTAGAAGAACCATCATGGATCTCAGCAGGACTGTGTAATTTACATCACAGTGATGGATATCAACATATGGGGAGCCTTGTTAGAACAAAGAGCAGAAGAACAGTGATGGAACAACACAATGAGAGCAAGTGATGAAAGGGAGGACAAATGCAACTTACATTACACCAGGCAGTGCCAGCGAAGAAGTTGCAAGTCATAGCATGCTCCCTTCCCCTCTTATGCCCTTTTGTACCTGCAGTACATCTGAGCCTACACTAACTCCTTTTTTCATACACCTCTGGCATGCCTAGCATATGCAAAAATAAAAAAGTCCAACCCAAGTTTGGTACATAACATATTTAAGCTTGTGTCAAAATGCTGAGATTGAATATTTTCATTTAGAAAGACTGATCTATTTAACATGTTGTCTGAGGGAACAAATTAATTGTATAATTTATAAAAGTCTGGAGAAGAGCCAGGGTTTTCACAGAACAATACAGCTACGAGGCTGCAGAGGAAATGAATGAGTTAAATCCCAAAACAACTCTGCTTGATCCAGAAAGGGATCCTTTGAGTTTTGAATTTAAATCCTTTATGAATGAATGTATGTTACATGTGTTAAAATAAACTTTACACTCAGTAAAAGATTCTTGTTGTTGCTACTTCTGTTATGTAGAGATAAATGTTCCCACGGTCTTCCCCTGTAACCACAGTTGTGGCTTGCAGTTGTACAACTGCATCCCTTGATGCCTGCAAAACTCTTTACAAACCAACCAAGCTCATACACAGTGAATTCACCCCGTGCAGGGATGGGTCAGGGCACTTCTTTAAGTACTTTATACATTTATAAGCAACATTACTGCAATTCCTCTCAGTCATCAGCATATGTATCCATCCAGTTTTGCTCTGGGGAAGTACTGTTAGCCTAGTCTCATATGTAGCTACCTTTGGTCATGGAAAAGCTCTTTCACCTCATCTAAAGCTAAAACCCATCAAGGGTTTAAAGCTGTACAGATCTCTGTTGTTTTAGGGAACTTACAGCATCTGCGTGTCACTGGGATCTTCAAAACTCTGTCTGCCGTCTCCTTGCCCTGCAAATGTCTAAAACAATCAGTGCAAAATGGTTTTATTTTGCTTGCCTAATAAGAAATTTACTAAAGATAGTAGGTGGAAGATATTGATTCAGTAACCTATGGTCCGTGCACCTAGAAAGTGGGGGATACCTTATGAATTTTTAGTTACCCTTCCAAAGTGGAAGGATTTAAACAGAGGACTGAAAAAGTCTCACCTTCAATGCTGGTGAAGGTGTTCTCTGGAGATGTGGGCTGAAATCACAGTATGATCTCTCAAAACGTCAGCTCTTCTACCATGCAGGCTGTTCTAATCTCTCTCAGTCTCATTTTCCATGGTATAGATGCAAATTTAGAAGTCAAACAACAGGATAATATTTGCATTTGAAAATCCTAGTGATGGATAGGAACTGAACTACCTTCAGTTCAGTCTTCAAGCATTTGAATGTCCTACCAGCTTAAGCAGATGTTGCCTCACTCAGACACTGAGTGTTAGAAATCCCGTTCCCTATGTCTCTCGTTCATTTTCTATAGAATATACTAAAAGTCATAGAGCAAGTGGTGATTTACTAAGCCCAAAATGTTTATATTAAGGCAAAAATTTTGACACATTTGCCTTGAGGGAATGGTCACGGAAGTCTTGGCATTGCAGCATTTCCTACTACAGCTAAGCATAGGCCTGCTTCCTTGTTCTGGCAGGAGACACCCATAAAAGACCATAGTGATCTTTGAGATGACAGCGGACATGCTCTACATTTTCAGTATTTGTCAAGCTCTGTCAGTGTTTTGAGCTGGGCAGCTTCTCACAATCTGTCTCATTGCAAGGAAGATGGCAACATGCACAAAATATCACTACTCATCATAAAGCTCCTTTTAAATGTAATTGAATCCATTTGTTTAACACTATCTATCATGAACACAAATACTAATGTTTAAAATGTGTCTATCAGTTCAAAACCAAAACACTGCAGATGCCACCTGCAGAGCACAGTGCCGGACCTTGTAACATATGGACACGTGTAACATGCGAAGCTCATCATCTTCTATCTGAGGTTTTAATAATAAACTGGATAAGATCATGATTTCTTGCTTCCTAAAGATTTCTTGTGTCTATGAAATGCTCCATCTGAAGAAGCTAGCAGTTGTTCAATCTTCGTATCAGTGGTTGCAAATTTTAGCCTCTTTCCTTAGGTAATCTCAGAAGAACTAACTGTAATGGGTACTAGTTACTCCTGAGGAGATTCCAATTAGCCACAAGAGGAAAATTTTCCACAACATTTTCTCTGTACTTCCTATAGATTAATTTACATCTGGCAGAGATCTTTCATGGTCTCTCCAGCACGGTCACTCATGACATTACCTTTCCATAGAAGGAGCTGGTGGTCCTCAGTGCTGAGGTGTCTGCTGTTTTCCTGTGTTTTTGAGTGCTGAAAGTCTTTCCTGTATCCCTTAGATACCAGCCTGCAGTTCAGTTCTTGATGGACACGTGATAGTTAAAGGAGACTGCTGGAGTACAGGCTATCTAAGGGCTCCAAATGGTGATTGCTTTCTGCTGTTGTAGGCACAAGAAATACGAACATCTAGGAAAACTGATAAATGTGCTTATATGTATTACTGCAGCTTGTTTGCTTCCCCTTCCAGGCATTTTCAGGTCTCCTTCAGCGCTCCAGTGCAAGAGCTCCTTTCGGAGTTTAGATGGGAAAATGAACTAATTTATCAAGACAGTTCTCCTGCCAAGGACAAACCTTTACATTCAATGGTCATCAATCACTTATTCTCTGAAGGTATGGTGGTTTATCCTGTCACTTTCTGAAGAGCTTTTGTTCAGTTTAGACATTAAAGGCAAATATCTTCCAAGCTTAAAAGGGAGCCTGCAGGCTGCTCTGTATGTATGTACAGAGGGGATGTATAGACTGCATTTCCTTTGTCTAACTTTGGGAGTCAGCACAGTCTATAGGCTATTCCCAGCTATCTTATTTGGCTAACAAGAGTTAAATAGTGTAGATGTGGTCAAATCATCTCTGGTTTAGTCTCAAGGACAGAGAATAAGTCTGACCCCATAGATGCAACTCTAAGTCCTTAGTATAAATTTAATTCTCTGCCTGTTTGACCTCTAAATATTGACCGTAACATGCAACAGTTTTATACATATACTAATTCTGAGTTTGACTGAGTCTATTTGATAATTTTCAGCTTTGGTTTAGAGAGATTAATAACTTTCTCTTACACTACAGAGCTGTGTTTTATCTAAGCTTGGGAACATTTATGTTGTAAGTGGGTTCTCTGACACAGTTGTTTGCGTTGTGCCATTTGGCCATAACCAACAAAATTCGTGAATGCCCTGCCCTTTGCATTTCAGAGTCCTTCTAAATGCACCCCAACATCGCCTGAGCTCCTTATAACAACAGAAAAGCCTTCCCAATACTCTTGGGATGACCTGACTACAAATTCTTGATTTACAGGAATTTATCTTGAAAGTGATAACAGTTTCCTTCTAATCTGATTGACTCTGAAGATTAAATAACATCTAGGATAATGAGAGTAAAATGGCTTAGCTGTTCTGTATAATTACATCAATTCCGAAGCTATACAAAACAAATAAACATAATCCCCAGTATTCAAGCCTCGTTAGGTTTCTGTTGCAACAGCTACATTAAACAAAATTACAGATTCAGTCAGATCTTATCATGCTGGTGTTGCGGCAGCTGCTCTGGACAGGATCACACAGTTATTGGTACTGCAGGGCTTTTCTGGGAATCAATGGTCCGCATTTCTTCAACAAACAGCCCTGCAACCCCTGCCCTGCAAACATTAACTCAGGTGCTAGCAAGATGTTCAACCACAGCTTCAGCTGGGGTATGTCCACTCCTAGCTGCTGAACTGCAAGGATTCCCACAGCACTTCTGTTTCCTTCTCTGAGAAAGAAGATACAATGAGCAGAAAAGAGCAGGAAGTGTTGGAGATTGTAGTCATTTATCCCATATGACTATTCAATGAATAACCAGGAATTTACCTGTCAGAAAATATTCTTCTACCTATTTCTCGTTATTTTCTATTTTTACAAGTACAGCTGGTACAGCAGCCTTATTTGTGGCATCCTCTCTCTAAACCAACCTATATGTTAAAGTCTTTCTAAGATATCTTTTATAGAGAAAAATAAAAGGGGAAAGAATTCCTGTTTTTCTAAAGTAAATACTCAAGGCTTTTAGAGTTTTACTAGGTTCTGAGTTGCATGATGGTGAGCTAAACCAAGGGATGGATTGTGGCCCAGTGGGTACAAGGCGGCCAGGGAAGGAAGGTGAGCACTCATTCCCATGCTGTCTGTGCATTGAGGACCTCCAGCCACCCTTCTCTTTGGCTCCTTCTTCCCTCCATCTCCTTCACCCTACACCCTTGGTCAGGTGATATGCAGTCCCCAGCATAGGTGGTTCACCCTGGTGGACCATATATAACCCTCACTTTTCAGATG
Source organism: Actenoides lindsayi (assembly GCA_025331215.1). Taxonomy (NCBI): domain Eukaryota; kingdom Metazoa; phylum Chordata; class Aves; order Coraciiformes; family Alcedinidae; genus Actenoides; species Actenoides lindsayi. The sequence goes on along the minus strand of WTSP01005283.1, from coordinate 58,161 downwards.
GTTTGGACTAAATGACCCCTCTCCTGCTTACACAGATGGTCATTATGTCTCAGAAGGAACACAGGAGTCTGGAGCAGAGGGATGTGCAGTGGGTGTATATCCCCTGTAGGTGTAGTGTGGATACAGGTAGTCTGCTTTCACTTGCTGGTGCCTCTCTTCACCTTGGGCACTGGGGTCAACTTCAGGACCTGAGGGATTTGACAGTGCAGATGTAGCACTTGAGTATGCTTCATCTCAGAGAGGGGTATAAATGAGGTTGACAGAGAGCATAGGATCATAGGGAAGCTCAGGTTGGAAGCAACCTCAGGAGGTCTCTAGTCCAACCCTCTGCTCAAAGCAGGGTCAGCTCTGAGACCAGAGCAGGTTATGGCCTAGAAATAAAAATAATGTTGCAAAGGATTATAAAAAGACCAATCAGCTTTTGCAGAACAAGAGGAACAAGGAAAAAAAAAATATAATTTTATATTCTTGAAAAACTGATTTAATTTCCATTATTACCATGATCCATTTATTTATTTTTTCTATCTAGATTTTGGGCTTCTGATTTGTATATTAAATTGTTCTGTAAATTTCCTAGAACATCTTGAGGCATAAAAGAAAGAAATTATAACAATATTAAAATCAAGTGACATACACAGAAATGTGATATGCTACTTGTTCGCAGTCTAAAGCAATTCTTTATCCCCACTGAAACTCAGCCTTCACTGGAGAGAAATATAACCTCAGTTTATTGTTCTTCATCTTTGAAGAGAAAGTCTCTGTTATTTTAGCACCAGCTGAACTTGAAGGAAGACATATAATGTAGGCCTAATAGAACTTATTTCTTCTTATTGATAGTTAAAGAGTAACTGCAGATAATAATTACAAAATTACTTAAAATTTCTCCTTAGAAAATGGCCTCCATTGCCACATTTGCTACCCCCTTCAAAAAACCTGCCTTCCTAACACAACCACTTTCAAGATATTTTATTGATTAAACTATTTGTTTTCCTTTCATATTACAAGAAAATGTTTAATTATTCCCTTGACCTGTTCAGGGCCTGTGTCCAACATCTTACAAAAGTAAAGAAAATAAGAATTAATACACAAACTCAATTCATGAAGTATGTTGTAAAAAAAAAAGGTTAGCTGCAATCCTTAATCCTTTGGTTTAAGACTGGTACTAAGTAATGAATGGATAGTTTTCATTATTAACATTCTGGATTACTGTGAAAAAAATATTTCCAAAACCACAAAATTATTAAGTTTCCTACTCTGGGGGTTTGCACACCATGTGTGTGGTTCTCCCAGTGACCTCAGTTACAGGGTAACTTTGATCCTTCCAATTTTTTGGCACCGAGTATCCGTCCCAGACTGAGCTAAAGCACATTGGCAGAGGGGGAAGATGGTGTGCAAATGGGCACTGGTGCACTGTGGGCATTCAGCACCTTGCATGGTTAGCCCCGAGGCATGGTAGGGTGAGATGGGGTAGTGCTCAGATCAACACCATCTTTTTTCCTGAGCTGAAGCCCTCTGAGACTGGAAGAGCAAAGTCCAACCGTTGCAGATGTTTTGCTGGATGAGGGCAGCTCCCTGAAGGAAGAGCAGGGCCCTGAGGGGTGTGCACTCCATGGGAGCTCCCCACAAATCTAGCACTGGCTTTGGCTTCATGTGCTTCTTTGTGGTGCTTGGAACTGCCCTTGATCTGATTTCAGCAGAGCCAACATTTGCTGAACCATTTGTGAATCACTTAATGCTTGCACAGACTTGTTAAGAACACCAGTCATCTGCCAGACCACAATGTTCCCAGCTCTTTCTTTCTTTCTTTCTTTCTTTCTTTCTTTCTTTCTTTCTTTCTTTCTTTCTTTCTTTCTTTCTTTCTTT
>WTSP01005283.1:12378-51800 GCA_025331215.1 Actenoides lindsayi | reverse complement strand
GATGATGATGATGATGATGATGATGATGATGATGATGATCATCATCATCATCATCATCATCATCATCATCATCATCATCATAGTTATCACCATCATCTTTAGCCAACACACTTCTCTGCCTAGTGTTTTCAGCCAGGGCTGACCAGTGTAGAAGTCCTCTGGAATGTTTTTTGCTCCAAATGTATACCTGCATGGAAAAGTCATTCTATAGAGAAACAAGGTGTGAATTTGCAGTGCAAGCAGCACAGGCTTTCTCCATCTGGATAGTCTTGTTCCCTTTGCTGTGCACATCTGCACTGATGAGGTGAGTGGCACCTTGTTCTCTGTGTCTGTCCTTGGTTTGGTCAGACATGGAGTAGCTCTACTCTGGAGGTTGTGTAAGCACATTATTGCCGCACTGAGCAGGAGATAAGGTTCTGGTCTGTGCTGACATACCCTGTGCACTTTGTGCACATTGACTTCATTTGTTTCCAAAATTCACTGAGCTAAATGAATCAAAGAACTTTTTTGAACAATCCACACAACTTGTCATTCTGGGCCACCTCATCAAAAAGAGAGGTCCTAAGAGAAAATCTCCAGGCTTTGTGTTTCTGGAAGATACTCTGTCACTCTGCTTAGTTGTCAGGCAGCGACAGAACTCACAGGAAAAAAGCAACTATGTTTGGGAATTTAAAAAAGATCACGTTGTTTTCCTAGGAACATTGAGAAGACACTTTGTTCAGTGGCTGTGTCACAAAAATGATGGGGCTTGAGGGCTTCTCCTGCATGGTCTTTCTTTATAACCAACTGATCCAGAGCCAACTCTTCTGTGGATGTGAAAAAGAACTTGAGATGTTTGTTCTCTTTCTTCATTAGGGCCTGACAGCAGGTCTAACAGAGTAATTTGTGTTCCTGTGCCTTGGCTTGTGACAGGATCAGAAGAATCAGAATATGGTGTTTATTCTGGTTATACATATTTTAAAATAGTGTTGTCCTGGCAGTGAGCATGGGACTTTCTCTCTCTTTTGTCTGTTTTATCTCCACCCTCAAGACTTAAATACCTGTCTATTTGGTGAAAAGACTTTTTTCCACCTGCTTACCCAGTTTCATCATGAGATGTGTTCAAGAGGAGGAACCACCTGGGATGCATCAGGGCTGCTTATGCAATGAGCAATGTTTTGTCCTTTTTGGTTTGCTCATATATCCAGTAGGACTCATCTTTTTAATGCTAGGATAGATTATAACTGCCTGATTACACTAAGTGCATGTACAGTCAATTATTATTTTACATTTGTCCTTAAGGTCAGCCTTTTCTCTCCAGGCTGGTGTGGTCCTGGATTCCTCATACCACCAAAACTCTTTCAGAAATCCAAATCATACAGAAATCCACATATACAGAAATATTATGTAAAATGCATTACATCTTTCTTCCTTGAGTTAATATTTTATGTTTCTGTCTATACAGTTACACTGTTTTGTTCGTCCTGGGAAATGGTATTCTTTAACAAGAAAAAAATCTGAGACAACAAACCAAAAAACAGATGATGCTTTATGTTTGGCTATTGTTTAGCTGGGTTTCATAGTGGTGTGCTAAACTGCTGTTCTCATCGTGGTTTTTTTTCTCATACCATTTCAACTTCAAGACTCCATAATTCTTTGAATTTAGGTCTCGTAGTTGAGAAAATCCTGCAGCAAACAGAGGATCTTAGATGATAAAAGGCACAGGTAATCAACGTCTTTAAAGACATTCTGCCTGAGTATCCATTACAAGAAAAAAAAAAAAGAAGAATGCTAGAAGCTGTGAATTTGCTAATCATGGTTTATTTGACCAGGGTTATTAATGACATTCTCTGGATGGTTAATTGTTCACTTTTCTTTAGCTGAAGCCTAACTGGAGGATATAACTGTGAAGACTCCTTTTGCTGTTGTTTATTTGTTTGTTTTTGTGGGGGAGGTTTTTTTTTTGGTTCTGTTTTATGTTTTAGTTTTTTGGGGTTTTTTGTTTTTTTTTTTTTTTTTTAACATAGAAGGGCAATATGCATATTTAAATAGGTTGCAGACACATACAAGCCATATCATGATGTCAGATATTTAAGGAGATTTTCTTCTTTCTTCTGGAAGATCCTGAAAAATTGATGTATAATACAGCCCATAATTAAGTAGGATGAAAACCAGGCTGTTTTCTCAGCCAAATTCATAGGTTACATACATAATGGTGATATAAGTTACACGTAAGTGATCTGCTGTGTGAAAGTAGGAGGTTTAATTTCATGAACACAGAAGAAGGATGGTTTATAGGAGAAGCAGTAGACAAAAATGGGTGTAGTAAAGCCATATGAAGGATAGTACTTGATCACACTGAAGATCCAATTTGCCCCGTATCTTGCTGTTGGTAGGGCCCAGTCACAGGCACTGAGAGAGAACACCCAGGAACCTGGCAGGGGTACTGCCATATGTCTGTCTCCCTCTGGTATAAGCACCTATGTTTTCATTAAGTTATAGATTGCCCCCGTGTCCTTAACTGGCTTATCCCATTCTGACCTTGCAACTCTCTCTAGACTACCTGGAGAATTTTATTTAATGAAACTTTCAGAAATTCTCCTTAGCAAAATTAAAACAAAATAAAAGAGGGGAAAATCCCACTGTAAGTACAGATGAGAATCGTATGTTGTAACTTATCAGAGAGGTTTTAGGGAAAGTCTCAAGGAACGGATATAAAGATTGCAGAAGGCAAGGTCTTCATGCAGTGGAACAAAGGATGTCGGGGTTTTGACTTTGACATAGAATTCCACCATATCCTGGCACTTAAGATGTGATCTTTAAAGCCTTGGGCTTTAATGAAATACCTGTTTGCAAAGCATGAAATTCCCACAGCAAAAGTGACGTCCATGCTTACTGTCTGTATTCTATTGCTAACACTTTGGAGTCTGTAGCATCCTTCACTAACCCAATACTATTTTCTGAGATGTGACTGAGTACCTGACAGGGGAGTTCTCTGTAGAAGTGTAAAAACTATTCATAGGAAGGCAACAACACAGGAAAAGGACTGTCTAACTGCTGTTTATTTCATATAGCTAGAAATAATGCATAATAGAAAATGTCAGTGTGTTACTTCTATAATGACAGCAGGGCCACATGAGTTGAATGATTATGTAAAACTGGAAATATTTTTGTGGATGGTAAATAGAGCAATAACAGTATCTGGCAGATACAGTCATTTTACTGTTGCCTTTTAAAAATAATTGCCTACAATACTCAATTTCTGCACCATTTAGATAAAAAGCTAGCCTGGATAACTCAAACTATATTTACATGACATACACTAGATCTGGGAAAGGTTTTTGAAATCAGGAAGTACCAGTGTTTCTCAGAGCTTATATAGAGTCCCAAATTGTGCCAATATACAATGATGCAGCCAATGTATTTGTGCTACTGTTTTGCGTTTGTCACCAGTAGCACTTCTTCACTGTTTTGGATGTGATACCATTATGTATGGAGGAAAAGGTACTTGCTTTAGAACATTTGGAGGGGCTCACAGCTCAGGGTTCCTATTATTAGTCGATTTGTATCCACTGCACTGTTCTAAATTTTATGGGATTTTTGTAGATGAAAAATTATAACCCCTGTACTCATATGAGTATGCAAAATGTCCCCTGGTCCACCCCTCTGGGTGGTGATGACTCTGAAGTGAGTCATGATAGAATGACCAGGGTCCTCTTCTGTTTCTTTCGCTAGCAAAAGATCAACTGAAAATATTCATTGCGAAAAGTAATTTTTTTTGCACATGGACACACCAGATGTTTTGCTTTGCTGTACTGCACAATAAATAAATAAATAAAATTTTCTCTTGTCTAAAAAAGTGTGAACGCTGCAGATGTAATAGGTATCCCTGAAATAACAGATACACTTATATATGCCCACAGTGTAGTCTCATTGACCAGCAGGGCAGTTCATGTAGTTAAAATTGAACACATATAGACACTTTCCCAGGTTGTAGTTGTCAGCATGTCACTATATGCCCGCAGGAACTCTACAGCTCAGTGAGATCAGCTTTCCTTTGTATAAATAAATAAAAGCTTCAGGATTAAAATCTGATTTTGAAGAGCTGTGAAGGGAGAGTGACATAGTAGGAAGCAGTTTTACCAAATTCCATGGCAGATGCTGCGGTGTGGAGAGAGGAACAGTGATGGCGTGGGCGGTTACTGGGACACAGGGGTCTGTAGTGCTGGGACAGAGGAGCTGCTGGACTGGTTCTGTCTCAGAGGGTCCTGCAGACCTGTGCAAGCACAGCCATCATTCCGTGCTCTGTGTGATGAGGCAGTCCACACCGCTGGGTAGCATGATGGCAACCAGAGAGAGACAGGTCTGGAACTGATCCTTTGGTGGCTACTGCTGCATTGACACCTTTTCTTTTGATTAAAGGTTTCAAAAACCTGGGGTTTAGCTCCCTCCTGACTAATGACATAAAGCTGACTAATGACATAATGACATTCCTTTGATGTCTTCTCACTCTGGACTGTGCATTCTTCAATGCATCAAGCAGTAAGGAAGATTAAAGGAAGAGTCCTCTTCTCAGCTTTGTATGAATTGATAATATATTCATTCAAGTTTAGGACCAAAATCACAAAAATCTGTGTTGACAATTAATTTGGTTCAGCACAGAGTGATGCTAGGAAGCTGGTTTTATACCTGTTGATGCTGGGAGTTTACTGTCCTGTGAGGCAAAATAGAGCAGCTACAGAATATTCCAGTGGCTCAGGCTAACAAGTTTTTGGTGTGCAACTTCCAGGACACTGGGTCTAACTCCTTCCTAGAAGAGAGACACTGGTGTTGCTCCACAGGGCTGCAAGGATCTGAAATTTCTATGTTATAACATAATGTTATATGTCAAATTATACAGGTGTAACCAGAGAGAAGAGATTTGAACCCACAAGCTTCATCTATTCAAGTAAATTCAATTTGCTGGAATTGCCCCACCTTGCAGCCCACGTACATGGCGTTGAACTTGCCTGTCCTCCCAACCACAGGGACCACATATTCTGGGGAAGACCACCTGACAAATCATGCCCCAAAATGATCTGGGAGATTGCTAGTCAGCTGGGACCCATATGCCAGGGACTGTTCAAACAGCCAAGAAAACTCGGTTGCAAAGCCTGAGACCATCTGATTTGCTGTTACAGAGATAATTACAGTGGGTATTTGGGAAAAGGCTTCAGCAAGGGTAATGCTAAGGTACTTTGATCCATATATGACCATAAAAGATTACTTTTAACTAGGCAGCTTCTCTGATAAGCAAAAGATACAGCTGGTTCTGTTGGGTTTTCAGAGTTTATCAAAGGCTAACTTGCTCTTCTGTCTTCTGGGAAACCCACTGATATGTAGCAAATCACTGCAAAATGCAGCTACACTAGTTCACAAAAATGTTTTTAAGTGCTCCAGGTCAGTTTGTTTGACAATTTGTCCTTGTCGTGATAGCACATAAAAGACAGTGCAAAGCTTTGTGTAGGAGACAAAGGAAGATGGTCAAACTCTTGTTTTTAAACATGGGCCAAGCAGACCTTTTGATCTTTAAGATACAAAGGAGACAGAGTTTAGTTGAAGCTGCTTGATCTGCTAAGGATGATAAAGGATGTCCCACATGTCTGTGAACCTCTTCTTCAAATTTATGGGTGCTGTTACCATTTAATTTTCTGGGTAGCTAAAGTGTTATCAAGTAATGAGATAAAATACCTAAATTCTACTTTTTGAAAGGCAAAACAAGATTCAGAATTGGCATTTGAGCAGTGAACAGAATATAAACCTTGTTGGCGTGTGAGTAGACATAGTTTAACGGATGTACTCCCTTCAGTGCATTGTTTTCATAGCTTATCCCTTAGAGTCTGCGTGAGTTGAAAGTCTCTTATAGCGAGGCTTCTTCCTCGGATGCTGCCTTAAAGGGAATGAAGGATTGGTTTATAACAGTGGATGGGGTGCTGAAGGTTGGGAATAAATTCTGTTTGTTAAAACATATTCTGGTGCTTAATCTGGTCCTGGGTGAGCTCACTCACATAGCAGAGTTTAGAGAAAGGAAGAGGAAAAACCTTGGCAACTTAATTAAAATGATTGGTAGTGTGTGTAGGCAAAGGAGAGAAGGACAAGGAAAGATCCTGTTAGTACAAGAGGGGCAAGTACTGGGGAAGATGAATCTTAGTTTCAAAACAACTGTGTCTTGGTCAGGTATTCCCATAAATCTGTAATATAGTCAAGGATTTGAGAACTAAATCTTTTTTCTTCCTGAAATAAATTTTTGAGACAATGTTTCCAGAGCTTTTTTAAGAATCTAACACAGCTAAAACATAGCTAGTATGTATCATTTTATTCAGCTAGCTAAAACTGTATTTTTCAGTACTCATTTGGATTATTTATTTGGAAAGATCTTTCTGACACCAGTAAATTGTTATTCAGCACCAGGCCTTGCTTGTCCATTGACCTGAAAAAAGTGTGTTCTGTTAAAGTACATGTTTAGAAATAACAGGCTGCATGATCTTTGCCTCTCTTTCAATTGTTTAACATAAGCAATTTTTAGGTTAGTAAGTTGAATTTAAAAATAAGGTTCTGCTACTTGATAATTTTCATTACTGAGAGGGTGCATTTTTTATATTTTATGAGTATAGTGATTGCAAAAAAAAAAAAATCTAAGTTCAGTCTGGGACACCATCCTAAGAAATGTGCCATATAGAAAGTACCTATGGAAGATGTCTCTACTTTTTCACCTCTAGCAACATCCTCATCCTGCCAGGAGGCACTGTCAGAGCTCCTGTCTGATGCTGTGCCAGATTTGGCATGTGCGTGCCCTGCTGAGCCTATGTGCAGCTTCCCCATCACCGTCCTGATCTCTGCTAATTGATGGAGACAGGACAATAAATCACTGTGGGGAAGTTTTTAAACTACTTTTTGGCCAAACTGTAGGTTACACAGATCCTGACATATTTAGCGCAAGGGGAAATGACTGCCAAGTCTCTCAAGAGGCTGCTTTGTAATTGCTCTTGCCAAAGCATTGTTATTATCATTAATAAAAGGGCTGGAGTTAAGAAAACAACATTCATGTTTGGGAGCTGGATGTGCAAGGGGGAAAATGAGTAAGTAAGCAGATGTCACCAGTTGTCAGCATCCGAATTCTCCAGTGGTAGTGATATAGGAGCTGGAATGTTAATTGCTTTCCTGGAAGATGCCCTTTAATATGGGAATTGCTTATATGTGTCTTCTGTAGTCCTACAAGCTTTATTTGAAATTCAAAAACATGTTTTCTCATCAGTGCATGCCAGCTAGAGTGACTTTAATTTCACGTTTCCCTACAGAGTTTCACCAAATGTTAATAAATGATTGTACACAGCACACTCAGTTGAAGGAGCCACCTCAAAAAAGGTTGCAGAAGCACTTTATGCCATAGTTTGTATCAAGACAGTGTCCTGAGATCCAAAACTAATTTGTATTCACACAGTTTGGTTTTTGTATGCTTCATGTTTGTGTGGTTTTCCACCTATTAAACTTCTTTCAATCCTTTGCTGCCTCAACAGGTCACAAGTGTATAATCTCCATGGTGTGGTAGAAGCCATAGAGTGGCTGCCCAGGCCCACTGGTACATGCAGGGCAGGGTGGTGGTGGTTGAGAAGGGACAGGAGGATGTTCAGGACCTCTTTCCTTAGGCTCTGCACAGATACCTGATGACAGATAGTAAGTGCACTAAGGTATTCATAGTTTGAAGGATGAGGTAAACAATAGGAAAAAAAGAAGAAATTAACTCCAAGTGAAACAACAGATCCAGGTAGAACTAGAACAAAGAACCCAGGACCATCAAGTGTTAAGCAGCACCCATCCTCTATACATCACACTGCCTTGTCAGCATTGCATGCAGAAGTAACAGCTGATTTAAGAGATTGCCCTTCTTTGCCTCTTTGATTTTCTGCCAGAGGTTACCGGTAGAAGACATCTACATTTGCTCTGGGTTACGTAACCCACCACTCACACCTGGGCTGACAAGGCTGAAATGAGTGCAGTGAACTATGAAAAGGAGCCTGCACAGAGCAAGCGTCCATTGTCCTCTGCCTCCACTGAGTACCTGTGGGCAGGAGCCCCTGGATAACCCCCAAGTTCATCTTGCTCTAATTACTTTGCTAGCTCCTGGGGGACCTGCTGCTGCACTGAGGGCAGAGCAAGGTGCCCTCCTCCTCTGCAACAGCCCAGCTCCTGCAACCATCCCTCACCATGGCAGCTTTCAGACTCTCATTGCTTTGATGGATTAAAACCTAATAATAATTTACTTACCCACAAAGCCTGATATTTCATTTAGGAAATGAAAGAGACATTCACAGGATTATGTGCTCTCACCATCTTATATCATCAGTTTTCTTCCCTTTGAATTTTTCCAGGTAGGAACTGGGATTATGTCATATTTAGACAAGGGGAACTTGAAATTGAGCAAGGCTTTCGAATGCTTAATTTGAAAAATGTGAATTTCCTGAACAAACAGACAATAATGTGAAGTTCTTCCTCTTCTTCACATTCCAAACCAATTAACAGGGATGAAGACATGTTCATATTTCACCTCAAATACTTCAAATGATGTTTACCAACAGAAGTTGCAATTATATTGTTGGAGTCTTTTTTGGATACAGTAATATTACAAGGAAGTTGGGTTTTTTTAAATCAGTTTGGCTAGGGTTTAATTTGTCTAGTTCATATGCAGAACTCTATAGTCTCAGGAGAAATAAATAAGAATAATGGAAAAATGCAATGTATGCCAAAGTATCTAGAAATATATGGAAAGTCTTAAAAGCTGTTTTAAATACTGTTTTAGTCTAAAAAATCAAGGAACTTTGAATTAACTAACCTTAAAATCTTTTAAAATTCTACATACGCCTTAAGAAAACAGATTTTTCTTGTGAATAAATTCCAATGTAATGTAGTCTTTTATTTTTCATATTACATTATATCAGAAATACATTTACATCTAAATATAAGAATATGCTATTTACTTTTCTATTAAAATATTTTTTTTACCAAGAAATAAAATAACAGTCACCAATTTGCTAACTCTGCTTTCACCAAAACCTGAAGTTCAATGTCCAAGCCCTAATCTAACTGGAGCCTTTTACATCTCCAAAGAATCAGTAATCAAGAAAAAGGGTCTCTTATCTGTCTGTGTGTTTTTGCAGTGACCAAATATGACATGTGTGACAAATATGTTACAGTGAGCAGGACATTTGAAGACTGGAGAATCATCCAACAGTCTGAGTCAAATAGTTCACTTGCTCCAAGACAGATCACAAAATAAAAGTCACCCATCAAGTAATTTTTGTAATTATGGTAAAAATATGTTGAATTTATTTTATAACATTTCTCCAGTTTAGTTACATCTTCTTCTTATGTATATTCTGCATCTGGTTTAATATAGATTCTACTAATTTTTTTTTTTTCTGATAGCATGATATTCATAGAATCATAGAATACCAGGTTGAAAGGGACCTCAGGGATCATCTGGTCCAGCCTTTCTTGGCAAAAACGTGGTCTAGACAAGAAGGCCCAACACCCTGTTCAGCTAAATGTTTTAAGTGTCTAATGTTGGGGACTCCACCACTTCCCTGGGGAGATTATTCCAATGGATGATCGTTCTCATTGTGAAAAATTATCCTCTTGTGCCCACTTGGAATGTGCCCATGAGTAACTTGTACGCATTACCCCTCATCTTTTCTATGTGACTCCTTGTACTAAGGGAGTCTCCATCTTTGTACATACACTTTAAATAGTGGAACACGGTGATAAGGTGTCCCCTAAGCCTTCTTTTCTCAAGGCTGAACAAACACAATTGTCTCAGCCTTTCCTCATATAGCAGTTTCCCAGTCCTTTGATCATCTTTGTGGTCCTATTCTTGCAAAATATTCTTGCACTTTCAAAAATAGGCCAAACCAGCTTTTCTGTCTGAAATCTCAAGCAAGTATCTCTACAAACATTCTGCAAGGTGGTGCCTCTCCTATTCATTGCAGTGGGTTATTAGCCCCAGCAACTGATAGTAGACATCTTCATTTCAATACTGTGAACAGTTTCTGCAAAGGTCATTTTACCACATTCCCACTATAGGCTGTTCAAATCAGAACCCACTTCTGTGTTGATTACTAAAGGAGAAGAAACTGATTAAAATGCTGCTGCACTCTGGTTATGACAGCTGACAGAGGGTGAGAAGTCTCTTGATCTTCTGTTCCTGAACATCTCTCTGGTGTGTGGAAGAGAGCTGAGGTGGGATGCTGAGTGGTACCCACTGCAGGAGGCAGGGCAGGAAGGCCCCGTTGAATTTCCCCCTTGTCTGGACACCCTCACTATAAAGTACTGTATGGCCAACTGGCCAGCACACACCAAAGTGAGACCTAGGTAGAGCATGACCTGTCTTTTGCCGTGCTGGTGTTTGGGAAGCTGAGGACTTTGTAGAGGATGGAGGATGGGTTGTGGGACACTGAGAAAGGGAGAGATGAGAAGAGACTGTCTGAGATGGCATTATGATGGAGGGAAGGGAGATACAAGACCCTGCTGTTGGGGATACATCAGGCAGTAGGAAACAAAGCTCTGGGAATCACACTGGCAGAACTATTCTTGTTAGTACATCTGAACCCTAACCAAATAGTGACCTTGGACACCTGGAACAAGACTTTTGAAGTGGTTATGTAAAAGATGTGAGAGGCAATAGAGGTTTCTGAAGGAGGAAGCAGAGGAGTAGACATCCAGAGCCTCTTCTTTCGACAACTGACTGGCCAGCCCCAGGGCATGGTAAATTATAAACTGACACTAAACATAGAACCAAAGATTATTCTAATCTCCAAGGCTTTAATTTTACCTGTACTAGGATTTTTAAGAAGATATTACAGCCTCTGGAAGGAGGCAGTAGCTTTAAACTCGAACAATAACTAATTTCTTTTCTGGCAGAGGAAAGAGTGACTTAATTACCCTGTTCTGCTTTGCTTAGCCATCATGAAGTTCCTGCTGAATACAAAGTGCTGAGCAGGAGTAGGGGCTTAATAGAAGAACCAGCACCAAATTGATTCACTCTGTTTCAAGAAATAAATTATTATTTATTTGCTGATATCAATTTTGGCATTATCTTTAAGGAGAAGATACATATGTAAATAATCTTTCTCTGATGCATCCATCTTCTGAAAACGCTTCCTTTAAATGCACAGTTCCTCTGTTCTTAATTGGAGATGTTTTTATTTTCAGGGTTGCAAGCATCTTTGCTGCCCTGCAGCCACTCTTTGATGCTGTTGAAACTTTACTGGACCTGAAAGTTAGGTTTTTTAATGGACAAAGATTTGCTGATTATATCATTAAACTTTCACCCTATTTTCTTTCACCTTCCACCCCATTTTCTTTCCTGTCAAGACACTGTATTCCCATGCAATTATATTAAAAATACAAAAATAGTGATTTTCAGGAAGCTAGTTTTGTAGCTAATTTGTCAGAATGAGCCTTTTAAAGCTTGGGGATTTTTTCATGGTCTTGTTTTTCCAGTATTTTTATCTAGAATTGTCTATGGTCATTCAGCCCACCATTTTGTGCAGCAAATGTGAGCCTGATTCTTATTGCTTCTGCACACCCACAATAAAGTGAATGGCTACCATGAATGTTCATCCTTTTAACTGGAAATTGTACCATTTCTATAAACGAAGAAGTTGGCTGAAAAACTAACACTTTGTTTTTGTTCTTGTTTTGGTTTTGGTTTTTGTTTTTAGTTTGAAAGATCTTGGTCTGCTATGATTGTTTTGTACCTATTCATAAATAATCTTCATCTTCAAAAGTTTTTCCTATTCTACTATGGTCATTTTCTTACCAGAGAGAAAAAAACCAAAACAAAACAGAAGTCCTCTAATCATGCCAAATAGTCTTTTAAAAAGGCCAATTTTCTTTATCTCACTGAAACTTCAGACAGGGGAGTTGAGTCACTTACAGAAGGAATCCTGATGTCAGTATTATAAAAATATACATTTTTCTGACAGGGAAAGTTCATAAACTTGGAACTTTTTAAAGCTTTGTTAACGTCAGATAAAAACCTGTGAAGGGCAAAAACCTAGCCTGAAATGCTTGTTTATTATTCTTCCCTTCTGACATTTTATGATCCCACACAGACTAGATGAGTAATTTTATCAGTTCTTACTCTAACCAGACATCAAGCAAAGTGCAAGTAAAAAAATTGCCACTGTAGGACTCCATCCCCTCAGAGGTCTCATTCACATTTTCCTCTCTCTGAATCTTCCTTCTGGCTCCCATCTCTGTCCTCCACATCCGGTTACCGCTATAAACATATAACATAACAAAGTTGGGGGATAATCTTTTATGAGAACAACTTTTGTATTTGAGAGAAGTAGATAAGCTTTCAGGCACACAAGTCCTTCTTTGGATATAAACCAGAAGCAGCAAGCTTCAGAGCTAATTCCTAGCTACTCTGCATTTAATTAGATATGTAAATCATTTAAGACAACTGAGAGTGGCTGGGCAGTTTGAACCTCAGGAATAGCATGAGGGATGCTAGATAAGAAGGTGATTATCACTTACCGAAAGGAAAAAAAAAAAGCAGGTAATGTATTGCCTAAGGAGGAGGAGAAGAAGGTTAATGGGGGAAGAGAGGAGAGATAGCACAGTGTGCCACTGAAAGCATCTTTCTGTTGACTCACAGTTGTATGGATTTCAGTTCCTAACATCATCTTTTGAAAGTGTTTTGTTTACTTATGAAAACAACAGAAGAGGAAATGGTGAAAAACTGCTTCTCTGTGCCTGCATGGTTGGAAAGCCATGTTTCTCTAGGGCAGGACTGGAAACATGGATGCAGTGCCTGAAAAATAGAGACAAAACAGTGCTGGATAAGAAGAAAAAAAGTTTGTTTGTGGAATGAGCCATTGTTTGAGATGGAAAAAGCTCCACACTGGTCAGCTGCAAGACAAGGTGCACTACAATGATTTTCACAGTTACAAAAACTTCTTGCAGAGTTCTTTTATATGACATTGTGTGCATGCACCTAAAGGAGAATTGCCTAGAACAGCTAGGAGGGCAAGGAAGGAAAATTCTTTATAACAGATATAACTAAGATTATGAAGATGTAATCTACTAAGAAATAATTATTGTAGGGAGGCACTAAGTGAGATAAAGAGTAAGACAGCTTGTTCATTGTAGCACACTGTGCACTGTATATCATAACAACTGCACCTTACTGATAGGCCAATGCTTTCAAAAAGCTTTACGCTGTTTCTCTTTTTTCTCTGTAAGCTCCTGATTCAGGGACAAGATCATCCTGTGCTGATAGATACCCAAGCATGTGATCCTTGAAATGATTTTGCTAGTTACAATGCTGCAGAAAGTCTTGTCACAATAATGTCTATTCTATAGATTATCTTTTGACTGTAAATAAAAGCCATTTAAAAGCCTTACCAGTCAACACTTTGGCACAACTCTATTTATAACCCGTTCCTCTATGTGGACACTATCTGATTATGCTTTATATTTTGACATTTTAAAAAACATAGGCTCTTTGAGCTTAAAGTGCAATAGCATGAAATAATTTACTATTGTTTGAAGAAGATTTTCAAATGCATCTCCTTCTCCAAGTACCTCTGAGGTGACTGTTAACTGCTTGCCTGCTGGCGTGAAAGCTGGACCATAGCAATGCCCAGTGTTGGGCAAGCTCCCCAGAGCATGGGGAGCATCCTACTTCCATCATTTCATGTGGGCCATAGACTTGGCTTTTCACCACATTAACTGACTTATGTGTAACTACAAAGTGTCATGTTAAATTACCAGTGGCAGAGGCAATGGATAAAATTTGTAGAAATTCCATTCATACTTCACGGAAATGCAAAATAATACCTGAAAGGAACTTAGCTTTAAAGAAAAGTGAAAAGTAAGAGCTGTCCTGTGAGACCTCATGTCTGATGGTATTTCTCCTACTTATGTTCAAAGACCTGTGGCCTTTTCATGCCCTTCATTGTCTCGAGGATATTCCACAATAATGGGAATCATCCAGCGAGAGTTTGAGCACAGCTATAGATTCAACAAAGAAGGGGGCTGAACGCCAGATCCTGGGCTCTGTAGATTGACTGCAGATTTCTGCAGTATCAAAGAATTTTAACTTTACAGAGAAAACCTACTCTCCTATGCCTCTGCCAACAGTAAATCTAGGAATAAGTTTCTCCCATAACTCCTGCAGCCACTATGGCCACATCCCCACATCTAAAGTTTTGCACTGTGCTTTAGCATCTTTCCCCATCAGAATGAGTAAGATCCACTGCTCAGTTAAAACACTTCATTGCTCTACCAATCCCTGGCTGTCAGCTCTTCTCTAGAGGACAGACTACACTACACTAATACAGGCCCACTGGGAAGAGTAGTCTTCACACAGCTTGCCATCACTGAACAACCATTTGTGAATCAGTTGATGGACATGGATTTCACAGCCAGCATGAGTTGTTCTGGCCTAGGCAGTCTTGCTGATGGAATTAGACCTGGTCCTGAGCAGAGTCCAAACAGGATTTGTGCCTCTGAGCCACAACTTTACCATGAGGATAGTGCACTGAAATGGTTATTGGAAGAGAAGACTTACAGCAAAAAAAAAGTAAAAACAAAGAAGCACTGTTACTTGTGTCACTTCAATAGTTTTCTCCAACAGAGTATGTCCTACACAGAATCTTCTAGTGGTGTTTGGACTGATCCAAATCAGCCTTTTATTCACAGCATATTTGGCAGGAGCTATAGCTCTCGAGCCAGCCCCAGCTGGAGTCACTTGTCAGTCTTCTCTCAGCTGTGGCAGATGTATATGCCACCCTTGGCTGGCATTATTCCCAGAAATACCCTGTGAGTACAAGTGACACTGAAGATACCCAGTATTTGTGTTACTTGCTTTTTCCCAAGTTGTTTCATTCTTAAACTGTATTCACTAGAGCCCTCCAAAGCTGTTGCAGAGCTTAAAGTTATTTCTCCGTCACAGAAAACTTCCTACTTGTTGTAAACCACTTCTGAGTTTTACTAGGGTCATCAGTCACTCTCTAGAAGAACACAGTTGAATAAAGTGCACCAGAACCCAAAAATAATTCCTAGCAGAAGACACCAGCATGAAGGATGATTCACTCATGAGAGGATTAAAGTAAATTACAAAGCAGCCTGGAAAGCTGAGAGCAGTGGGGAGTGTAGGAAAGTAAATATGATTTTATATAGTAGGAACTTGAGATGTGAAGGGAAACTCAGATCAAGGTTAGAAAATTATGACTAAACATAATCAAATAACCACATCCATCTCATTAAAGCAAATTTATTTTCAGCTCGTTACCTTGATACTACTTTCTCAGGTGCTTATGGTAGATCTTTATTCTTTGATAAAGAAACTTGAATAAAAGTGTCCATCGGAGAAGGTTTACTTTATCCATCCTTTAAGATGTGCTGGCCGTATGTGTACTTAGGCAGTGGGGGATCTTTCCCATAGTACTGTAAACTGGAGAATTTTGTAGCTGTCAGTAACTGAAGATCTGTGCCTGAAGCTGTGTCCTCTGCACCTACCTCCCACAACCATCACAGGGGCAGATCAGGGTATCCTGGCAGCTCCTCCAGAAGCAGAATCACAAAATTCATCATGATCTGTAAGAAAGTGGTAGGAGTGCATGCTGTGACTGTGCACATCAGGACCACATCAAGGAGAGTGGTTGCAGGTAAGAAAGTCTCTCATCGCTTTCATGTGATTATCTACAGGTACTTTCACACTGTGGGTCACTCTGTGAATTTTGCCTACTTTCCCAGAAAACTGTCATCAAAAAGGCTTTGGTCTTTGATAGCTTTAGGAAAGAACAAGATGCACAGAATCAAAAGTCTTGATTATGAAAGGTATAAGAAATGGGCTCAAGTCTCAGTGGAGAGGCAGCTTCAAGAGGGAAACACTGAAAACTCACTTCAGTACAGTAAGATGAGAGAATATTGAAAAAACCACATTTTTATGGATGCAAAGCAGATGCATGCTTCCTTCAGTTGTGGGGAGTAGGTCTACACTTAATGGTAGGTCTACATCTTCTAAAAGAGGATTTTCAATCTAGATTTACACCTGGATTAAAATATTGTCTATTTGTCTAAGTATTTTTTAGTAGAACTCCCTGCAATTGCTGAGAACATCATTACCACGAATAAGCAAACTTGCTTTAGCCTAAGAGATAGCCCAGGGTTGGTCATCACCGCCTCTTTTATGAGATACAAGTGAATGGAGAGAAATTGGACGTTCTCCAATGGCTCTTGCAAATGTGAAAATCTCTTTGGCTTTTACTGCATGGGTATAGAAACATCAATCATAGAATTATATCTTTACACAAGTGCTTGAAAAAAAAAAAAAAGTCTGCATGTTTCTTTGTTCCTATATACATTTAATAGTAATACATTCTCTTCTGAGCTGCCTCATTTAAATAGGAGTATCTTCCTTCAGTACAATGTTTTGCTGGATTAAGGCTACAAAACATGCAGATGTCAACCATATATTGTTTTCTGGCAGCAGAAAGAGTTTGTTGCATCTTGTTAGTTAAGGGTTTAATTTTCAACCCAGTATACAGTAGGATGGGCTGGGCCCTCAGGCTTTCGCTTGAAATGAATGTTTTAAATGAGACAGAAGTGTTCCAAGGAGGAGAAATTACCTGAAAATCACACATCTTCTGGCATCTATTCCTGGTCCATAGTTTTGACATCTGAATTAAATTAAATTAAATTAAATACTTACATCAAATTAAACTGGTATGTCTATTTCTATTTCAGAAGGAAAATTTTCCAGGCTTCAGTTGTTGGAAGGAGGGACCGAGGGAAAGAGATGTAAAAGTAACCGGAAAGGAGTTCCATTTGCAGATAGTTAGCAAGTTATAAACACTAAAATGAAACCAAGGTCAGTAATTACGCTAGAATAATGACTAGGACTTTTAGACAAAAACAGAGCTTAGGAGAGTGATCCAAATATTTATCATGTTGCAAAATTCAAAATCTGGAATTGCATTTGCATTGCTTTCGTATTTCAGAAGATGTATGCAGAGAAATTTGAATTGAAAATGACTGTGATTTCTCAAACCCACAAAATGACTGAAGGTAAGGTGAAAAGTAATTGTTTACTAATTATTACTCCCCAGCTTTGCTTGTTACTCATTCCTTTAGCCAAGCAGAAATAGCCAGTTCAGTGCAACTGTAGAAACTTTATCTTTTTCATGTGCATTGTTTCTGGGGAAAACTCATGACACAATTAGTAATTTTTCCATTGTCAAGCTTTCACACAGACTACATCCTTCAATATTAAAATATCGTGACTGGAGATTACTATGCAACAAAAAGCATCACAGACAAGGCTTTAATTATTGTGCATGGGGCTTTAGCAACTTCTTAATCAGCTCTGATTATGTATCTACCAGAGCTTGACATCTGCCATTGTGGAAATGCAGTCTCTTTTGTCAAACCAAAGAATCATTTAATTTTACCAGAATAAAGGAGACATAAAAAGAAGTAGGATCTACAGTCATGTTGGCAGAAGCGAGCCCAAAGATAACCCAAACAGTTTCATGGTACTGAAATTTTGATGAAAACAAAAATTTTAGTGATTTTAGATTTCCATAGCACTTGAAAATGCAGTAAGTTTCTGTCAGGTTTCTGTTCCGTGTTCACCCTTTCCCTTTTTCTCATGTCTTTTTATATTATGAATTCTTATATCGTTTAAGCGACCAAATGCAGCTGATAAAACAAAGAAACTGCATCTGACTTTCCGCCTTGCTAACAGTGGGTGCTGGAGCTACTGATCTACATCAAAGTCCATTACTAAATAATGGACTTTGGGGTGAGTGGTGTTTGCTCTGTTTGTCATGATTTCCATTCCCACTTAATAAGTTTTTGAGAAATGAAAAGTGTCACAGTACAAGGTAGTGCCCTCTGTGCAGCCCTGCTGGAAAAGGATGTTGAGTCTAGAGTACTTACAAACAGAATAATTTGGCCCTGCAAAAATAATCAAGCCAAGTTCCAACTTGATAACATGATGCTATAATATAAATTTACTTTTTAAACCTACTTTCATAGGAGCTTGCTAGTGGATGGCCTGGGACAGGTCTGCAGCTAATGTGAATGGATGGAAACAGGTGGAGGCTTCAGGGGGAATCAGAGCTCCTCTTGCAGCAGATGTTCACATATTTTTCACTTGCTGCTCAGAAACATCCCTATTTTGCTATTTTTAAAATGTTCAAGTGAGGTCCTTCCCAGTGCAGAGAGGGGAGAAGAAAACAAGGGATCAGAGGCCAGTGGCGGTCCAACAGGTGGGTTGGGGAGGCTGTGGAGTGTCAGGATGGATTAATCCATTTAAGAGAGGATTCATAAAGGAAAAGGTAAAATCAATTTTTCTACAATATGTCGAATGACAATTTCTACTTACGCAGTTTGTGGGACCGCTACATGTATTTCAGCCTGTTAAGCTGAAATTTTGCAAACATGGAAGAGTTATGTTTGGTTGTACAGTAAGAAAGTAATGCAAATAAGTTGCTTCTGCTCTTAATTCAGCCTGAAGCACAATCTTGTTGTTTACAGCCAGGTTACAACAGTACTTCTTTATCAGCTTGTACATACAGACATGTTTATTGAATTTACATTTCTGCTTACTGATTACTAGCCCTTTTTACCGAGGCTGCCAATAGCTGCATTTTTATCTGAAAGTGATTTATACAAGTGTGTTTTTTTTTTCTTTCTACTTCTCTCAGTTCTTACAAAATTTTGTTTTGCGGAGAAAGGTAACATTTTTCTCTTGGTGAGGAACTGCGTTACTGTCAAAGATATTTTAGTCCTTATAATGAGAAATATGTGGAAAAGTCAGTCATTTAAAAATGCTGCTGCACTACCAAGGTACCTTGTTCTACGTATTCTGAATACTCAGGAATTCAGATGAAATGAGCAGGCTGCCAAAGGAGGAGGCATCGAAGTTGCTAGTGCCTCACTTGGGAAGGATGAGGCACAGGGCAGAACCCAGAAATCACCTCACTCTAATTAACTCATTCCCACTCAGGCTTTTTGAGTTTGCTTTTCAGAGATGCTAGCTGCAACTCCAGGGTAATTTAATCCAAATGGCAGTTGTTCCCTATTGCTTGTGAGTCTCCCCAAAATGTCAGGATGGTTTTATGCAGGTTACTTCACCACAAGTAAAATGTGTGGGGCAAGATACTGGTGTGTCCATTAAAAAATATGAAAAGCACTACAAAGCCCATATTGACTTTATGCAGTGTAAATGTACATTCCTGCGACTGTTCTTCACATTTTACTCTAGTAATCCTTCGTATAAGTTAGAATTTATTTTCTTCTTATTTCATGTGATTAATCTTTTAACAAAAAAAAAAAAAAGAAAAAAGTGCTTTTTTGCATATTGAGTGTCATCCAAATCTTAGCACCATGAAGCAGATTAATTACCATGAACTCTATTTGCAGACACATGGTCTCGGCTATCATGACAAGATGTGAGAAGCTCAAGGTCAAACTGTGGCAATACTGAAGGAAAAAACATGCCCTGCACATCCCAGTTCCTGTTCCCACACCTCTCTGCAAGTCCATCATGCAAATTAGTGTGGCCATGGAGGGAGGCCTTAGGAAAGGTGCCAAAAATCAGTATACCTAGACAAATGACAGAAAGCAAAGCAGAAAATGAGTGTACATTTTTTAACCCCCCGCTCCCACCCAAAGGCAGGTTTATTTATCTCTGTCTCTGCCACTCCTGTTAGTTATTTGTCCAACCTGTTCTTAAAAAAACAACACTGGTGATTGCCTCCCTTCGTTAGGCAATCTCTTCTGGGAACTGGACTGCATACCTGCAGTCCCTGGATTTGCCTTTTATTGCAACAGTTCTAGGGAAATGCCATTCACATACTGACTTGTAGCTAGCCATCATGAAACTCCATGAAATAAGACACTGCGTGGGCTGCTGCCTTTCAGGGAATTTGTCTTCATGGGTAGGGGCAGGAGGTGTCAGAGGCTGGAGCACTGAAGGAGGTTTTGCATTAGCTGGTGAAGGGTGGACGTAGACTGTGTGAGTGTGTATGCATGTGGGGGTTTGCAGATGCACATAATGTAAACTCTGGCAACCATAGCCCTTTGGTAAAAGTTTTCAGGTGTCTGATCCAGCCAGAGAGCAGGGCTAATGTTGCTGTGAGTATGCACAAATCAGCAAAGTGCTAATACACCAGAAGAGTTTCAGAGGAGGGTCTTTCTGAGAGCAGGAGAACCACACTAGCTTTGGCAGCAGGAGGACGTCAGTATTAGGAATAAGTGGAGAAAAGGAAGGAAAAAAAAAAATATTGGAAAGGTTCTGCATTTTTTAAATGGTACTGGACAAAAGTGGTAGGACTTTTTGACAAAACCTAAGGGATGGATTTTCAACCTTGCAGCCCTAATAGCAGAGAATAAAATATTAATAAAACTCATTTATTTCCCCTTTTTTTTTTGGTTGAGCCTTAGTGGGGGCTTTTTTTATACCACTCCCTGTCTACCTAGTACTTGCTGTCTAAATATCAGTACATGAGGTAATATCTATAAATCAAGACCAACATGTATCTCTGAGCACATTACCCCTTCCTAGTGACTACATCCATTGTAATGAATATTGTATTTTAATAATTGATATTTCACATGCTGTATTTGCCCTTCTTTGCACTAGGAGCCTAGCCAAATGCATCTGAAGCTCTCCTTGTAAGTGGAAGGGAATGATAAGTGAAATGACAATGCAATCTTTTTCCTTTTGCAGATGGTCAAAATTTACATGGTAAATTTAAATAAAATTTCAGATCTGCCTTTTTATCCTTGTCAAAATTCTAAGGAATTAAAATTTTGAGATACCTTCTCCAAATTCACTGGAAAGGAAATCATGAAACATTCATGTAAGTCAATTACAGCTCCACACCCTATTAGTCATACAACTTGAAAGTAATTTGAAATCTTGAGTGCACATGAATTATTGAACAATGGGTGAAAATGAAAGAAAATGGGGACTATAGCTCGCACTTCCACCGTTTGTGTAAATTGCTACTGTGATCCTTCTGTTCAGTAATTTCAGGGCAATGTTGAAAGAGCAGCAGAAACCTGTAATATTTAAAGACAGTAGGTTCCTTGTTACATAGCAAAGCCAGAAGGCAGCAACAGATGAGAAGAGACTTAAAGGGAATGTGGAGGATTCCAGTTAGTCCCACCTGAGCTTGTGGCTGGGTTGGGTTCTCCACCTTTTCAATCATTTGTCCTCGTCCCATTTGGTTGGTGAAGGCAGCCACCATATTTTGTTAAATACAGTTGGGGCAAGCTATAAACCAAAGCATGCTCTAACATCATCCTTGGTAGTGGATGTGAGCTCTGTCCGACATCTGTGGGATGAAAGAGGCAAAGTGAATCTACAGAAACATCTCAAACACTTTGAATAAGTGTTGTAAAATGAAAAGGAGTCTAAAAAGTATTTAATCACCCAGCAAAGTTTCCTGTCATCCAGCAAAGGAGAATAACAAAATATTCATTAAATGTATTAAAAATCATAGTGAATTTGAAAGGTATCTGTAGACTTCATGCAATACAGGGATAAACACTGCAGAATAGCTCTTTAGAGCTACAGATTCAGCTTTTAGAATTGATCTCTGATTAATGTTGAATTTTGGAAATGCTCTTTTATTCCTTGTGTTTAATTTTTTTTGCCTACTCCCAACATAATTTTTACATAGCTATTTATCTAAACAATTCTAGGACCCTTCTTCACATTTTTCGTGTTTTCTTGATGTGAAGCTCTGAGTAGCTCTTTAACATCCAAGTCTCACTCAATTTTCTGAACTCCCCAGCACCAGTGACTTCACTCATTAGCTCTTCCTGTATTCTTCTGAAATGGGAAAATCTTTAATACAGGCTCTTGTTTGTTGGTCTTTCCAATTAATTCAACCCCACGTGAAGCAAGACTACCTTCTGTGGCCAGCACTTTTACAATAGCCCCATGTTTTAACAAGACCAGATACAAATCCTGTCTTTGTTCAGGAATTAGCCACTCAGTTGCAAACTGATAAAAAAAATTCTTGGCTATCAAACTAGATATTTGATTTTCATCTCTAATTGATATCTGGGAACTTAAAACCTTCCTTAATGATATCGATTTTTATAGTATTTATATTCCTGTATTGTTAATATCTTTTCCAGTAATCTTAAGGAATCTTTTTTTCTTTACCAACACCAGTACTGGAGACATTACAGCAGTCTGCTATTTTATTTATTTATTTTCTCATTAGAATAAATGTTTCAATACCAGAGATAAATCTTGATTGCTATTTGACGGTGTTTTGGTTTTCCCTACAGTAATTATTTTCACATTCTGCACAGTACTTCCAATTCCCAGATTTTCTTGTCCGTACTCCTTGAACTTCTTGTAGATCGATTTCTCAGTTGTTTCTCACTGATACCTTCTAGTCTCCTACATGGATATTTATTAACTGTACCTTCTATCTGATGACTTTTACAAGAAACATTCTTTCTCCCAGTTCTGCTTCTGCTGTTTCATTACCCATTACTATGTTTTTACTTTCTTTCCTTCCTGTTTTTCTTCTTTCTGATCAATAACAAGGGTCTCCAAGAGCCTCTGCCAATCTTCTCCCTTTAGTTTGTAAGTTAAAATTCAGTCATTCAGAGACCTCAGACACAGATTTGATAGAGTTCAAGAGGAGTCCTTTCTCTGCAAGGGCTTTCGAAAGAAAAAAACCACCTTTCTTATACCCTTAATCCTTGTGCTAACTTTTAATATTTATTGTTTTGACATTTTATTAAAGCCAGCCAAGGTACAAATGTGTGCTAGTAAATGAGTTTTCTAACTTTGTCTATACTAGAAATGTTGCTTCACTATTTTCTCTGAGAGGATATGATCCCTCAGTTCAAAAAAAAATTATACTGGCAAAAGGCAGAGTTGGAAAAGGCAGACGAGTTGTGTACTTGTAGTTTATGTTATAATGAGCTGTAGAAGTTAGCCATAAAACCAGTTTTGGCAAGTACAAGCTGTACTTTCACAATGGCCACACTGGCACAGTGTACATAGTACTGGAAGGGCCGAGTGGCAAGCTTACTCTGCTGTCCTGAAATGAGATACTGGTCATTGTCTGTGAGTATGTTCATGAACCTCAGCAAGCTATTTGTTAATTGTCACAGGAGACTTGTATGAGAAATTTCCCATCAGCAGTTTGGAGCCAGGCCATGCAGCTTAGTTTGCCAGTCTAAATCAACAGTTCATGAACAGGTTAGTTTGTGTAAATTATCTGGCACCTAGACAAAAGTCAGACTGAGAGGAAACAGGAGTCCTTTGTGAATAGCTCACAAACAAGAAAAGAAACTAATTTAATCAAGTACTGTAAAAAATAGGTACTATGATAAGTTCCGGTTTTAAGCCAGAGCAGTGTTATTGAACCCACTATAAACATATGAATCTGGCTTTATATCATGACAACTTGCTAGCCAGCTTTTGCAAAATCATTGCGCTACTTAAATAGTTAATTCATTTGTTTCAGTATCAGAGCCCCAGGCAGTGATAAGACAGCTTGTGAAAAGGTGGCTTGGGAAGTTTGGCTGTTTGCTGCTTGATAAAGTATTTATAGAGTACCTACGACTATTCTAGGTGAAATGGACTGCATTTTGCCATGCATACTATGGGTAGTGTAGGCTAGGACAGGCAATTCCGTGAAAAAAAGGAAAAAAAAGAGCTCTAGGAGTCCAGGGGAAAAAGGGAAATCCTTTTCCCACTTCTACCTATGTGAATATAATGAATCTCTCCTTCGCGTTTGTTGCATGCAAATTCTATCCATCCATTTGTAATGTGGTATCCAAACAAACATAAAAGACTGTGAGTAAAAGTATAACCTGAAAAATAAAAATGAGGGAGGAGTTTTACCATCCAGCTCACCAGGGACATTGAATGAGAGCAAGAATGGTCTCTTTATCTCAGTTTGTACCCCTGCACAAGTCAGAATATCCAGTATCTGACTTCCTACTCATTTAGGCTTTTAACTGCATTGTGCAAATCCAGGGAAGAACCAGCAATGATGTAAGCAGGTAAATTAAAGGCTGGGAATGGGTCTATGGAAGGGTCTGCAATTCAGGTCTATGTCCCTCCTCCTTTTTTTCCCTTTCCCAAATTAAGAAAACTAGTACGAGAATTTTTAATGAGGATGAAGGTGTAGTAAAGAGTTAAACCAAGACATGACTTTTAGCTGTGACAGAAAAGGGAATATCTCACTATTTCCCATTCACCTAACCTTTTAGGACCTGCAAAAGGACCCATGGGAATTCAGTTTGTTTACATGGGGAGTGATCAGCCATGGTGTGAATTTTCTGTTGTTACTTTATTTAGCACTGCAAAGGAGTTGCCGATCCTATTTGAGACTCCATCAGTGCTGTTAATGCTGCCACTTTGGGTAGGCTGAGTATATCTCCACAGATACTCCTCAGAGCCTGATAAATTTAAGTGCTGATACTAGTGTTTGAGAAGTAAAGTTACACCAACTGTGCCAAGTCAAAATAAGATCCAGATAAGTGGAATCATTAAAAACACTGGCTAATACAACTGGCAAGATTCTGTTTCCTCTTTCAGCATTGCCTTTATTTAAACAACAGCACCATTTACTGGAAATAGCAAATGGAGATTTTTTAAATTATTATTACTAATATTTACTTTTTTGCATTATTCATTCTTCCCGATCAGCATTTCACAAACTGTGAAAATGGTATCAAAGGCCTGTTTCATTCCTTAGTTTTTATTTTCTGGCACTGGGCATGGCAGCACCTGTTTGCGAAGCACTGCTCACATCCCACGGTGAGGGAAGAGAGCATCACACAATCCCAGAGGGTTCTCCACACTGCTATCCATTTCACATAGCAAATATTCTACCCGGATACTGGAACACTGTTGGTGGTGTGGACTAGGGGAAGGCATTCAACCGTGGTACATGACTTACTGCTGAACCATCACATCATCTGGCATTAGTTCTGCTACCTAACCCATATAAATCCTATTTAATATATGCCTATTCAAGTATATGAAAGAAGATGGGCATAGTGAAGATAAAATGAAGAAGAACAAGAAGAATTATGCAGGCATCTGTGCTATGAGCCCTTGCTGTAACATACACAGTGCATTGCTTGGTGCTGTAGGTGCACCCTTACTCTAGCTGAGATAGGCCAGGGAACTTTCCTTACTTTGTTCTGCAAACCCCCATTGCATGTTCTTGGTGGCATCTTGCTTTTTTGGTGGCTAAATATCACTTCACACAAAGTGTCCAGGGACACAATGGAGCATTAGTCACTACCAGAAGACAAATATTGTATACCATGCATGAAATAATAGTGGGTTAGTACCCAAAAAGAGTCCCACAGGAGAGGGAAATGTTTCCCAGTTCTTCTGGTACACACACGGTGATGCCACCTTCCTGCTCCTCCTTCCACAAAGCTCCCCAAAAGCTAGCTAGTTCCCTGCTCTCTGGGAGCAGAAAAGCCCTTTTTTTCCCCTCAAAAGAAAGCTGAAACTTGCTGATGGAGGAATATCCAACCTCATCAGTGACAGATCATTTGAAAGCAGCTCTTCTTGCCCTGGAAATTAATTTAAAATAAGCTGCATTTTGATGATGTAAGAAAACTTGTCTGGCTAGTCCTCAAATGATACAAGCAACAAGGGAGAATGGAAGGTTCCTGCTGTGCTATGGCAACCATCAAAAGCTCATGCACACATTAGCAAGATCAAGCATTTGCCCAGCCTGGGAAAGAGCAGGTAAACACCATGCTAATCCCTCTGGATCTGTGAGACACACAGGCTGCCAGGACACACTGCTTTTGTCAAAAGATGCAACAAGTCAGTCAGAATTCATTTCTCTCCTTGCAGTTTGTTTATTCAAGGTACCTACACTCTGATGGTTCATGCTTTACAAGGCTGCCCCACTTGTTCCTTGTCATGTAGCCCTGCTGACTGAATTACAAGGGAGCACAGCACAACGGGAGAGGGAAGCTTCAAAAGGTCAGCTTTGCACTAGAAAAGCACAGAGCAAGCTGATAGCAAGGTCCCTGGGATTTGTACGTCAGGGGCTGCAAGCTCTGTTCTTCCTTAACAATTAGACTTATCTGGCTCAAGTAATATGTTACCAGCTAGCTAAACTGGATGTTGGGGATGCATTTATAGCACACAATAAAAGACCTTTGAGCCCATGCGGAAAGTACATAGCCATCTAGGACCACTGCTTGTGGGGCAGGGGCACCAGGGATTGGGTGCCTGAATCAGGGTTTCCCCACAGGTGCCTTCATCCCTTTGGGATTCAGGCTCCAGTGGCTGAGGGTTGCTGCAATCCAAGACAAACTGAAAATGGTCTAGATAATATTTTTATATCCTTCTAGTAATACTGAAAAAAGAGTGTGTGTATCTCTAACAAAACCTGAGACAGTACTACAGATTGTGCAGAGCACAGGCACAATTGCTATTAGTATCAGAAGCATAATTATTATCAGGCCATGTGAATTGAAGGAAAAAAATCTGATTCTGAAATGTGATTAAGCATTGAGGTGGACATCACCAGTGGTGCCTTTACTTTGAATCAATCCAGGCTGGTACTGCAGAAGAAGTTCTGAAGAGCTGAAATGGCAATGAAAGTGCCTGATGACACCAGCAAGCTGCTTCCTCATTTATCTAGACCCATCAGCATTTGAGGAGCAGTGGTTTGGCTAAGATACTTTGGAATATGTTGAGAGAGTCTTGTCTCTGTGTAAATTGTTTAGGTTTTCTTTTAACTGTCTTTTCAAACATGTTTTTCTAAACCCTCGCTCAAAACTTTATAGTAATAATAAAGAAAGCTTCATTTAGCAGTTTACTGGATGTTAGTGGTGGGTAGGGCCTGCTAAGTGTTGTGAAGGAAATGTTGCTTCCACAGAGTGAAGATATCGACATGGAACAGGGTCTGCAGGGGGAGACCTATCCCCCTTCACACATCCTGCTGAGTGGGACCACTGCACAGCCAGGGATGCAAGGCAGCCAGCAACAGGGCAGCTGTTGCCAGAGCTTAGTGACCAGGACATCTTGATAAGGCACAGACAAAACCCAGGCTGCATTCTTGTGTCCTGCAATGTTAACAAATGTTTCCTGAGACAACAGAGAAAAAAAAAAAATTGATTTGTTGATCTGAAGGAGGTAACACAGACACTGCTTCCTCCACACCACCCAAGTGAAGATGCAAGATCACCCATGCACAGTGCTAAGGAGAGCTGGGAAACTCTGCACCTTCTGTATTGGAAATGTGTCCTCAGCTAAAGGGCAGCCCAGAAAGGATAATGAGGAATACTCTTCCCTCTCTGAAACTAAGGAAGTTTTGCAGTGGAAGTTCAGGAATGCCTCTTAGCCCATGAAATTTCTTAAACTGCATCAAAGACATTGATCAAAGTCCAAATTTTACTTTTCATCCCTTGTATCTCATGTCCTGCTGGTTGAGTAGAAAAAAATACAGGTTTGATGTCTTAAGGGGAGGAGATCATGAAAAATTCAGAGGGCTCACAGGCCTGTGGTAAGGCAGAGTTGACAAACTGGCTGCTAATGAACTGCCAGTTCCAAGAGGACTGAGTGTTCATGCTGCATCCTGTAACTGCAGTGAGCCTTACTCTCTGGTATTACAGCTGCCTCATATGTTAAGAGGATGGTTGATGACTCGGAAAAAAAAAAAAGTGCTAAAATACATTTTAGTTCTGATTTTTTGTTCTTTAAAAATGTGCAAATCACATCTACACCTGGCAATTTTTTTTACTTCTGAGTGCAAGACTCCTCGTTTTTCTATATTTCTCTCCCACATAGCGAGTGGAAGGGACCTTAAGCTACGTCACCTCAGCATTACTTCTACAACTTAAATCCAGTGAAATTGGTGGAGTTTTTCTGGAATAAAATAGCCAGAACTCATAATCAGGCTGAACCCCCTGAAAAAAACAGTAACATTTTCTTGATATGACCAGTAATCCAGTTTCTATTTCACTATTTACTTTGTAAGCAGGGAGAGCTTTGCTCTTATCAGATTTTTCCCTACAGTTTTTAATAGCAAGATGAATGTATGGCACTTTGTGAATGCCACAGCTGAGTTCAGTTTCACTGCTCTTTAAAATTTCCTCTGCTTTCTCTCTGTTTAAGGAAAGTCAAGGACTTAAATGATTACTTATCAGGATTTTGCTTTTTACACTACAAATGCAAATGCACAAGATGACAGCTGAGCCTCACTGACATTGGTGCCTGCTTTTAAGGCTTCACAGAACTGTCTTGTAAACATTAATGGCATTTGAGTCATCTCATCTGCCAGTCATACAGAAACATACAGGTTCAGCCTGATTATGAGTTCTGGCTATTTTATTCCAGAAAACCTCCACCAATTTCACTGGATTCAAGTTGTAGAAGTAATGGTGACATGATGTAGCCTAAGGTCCCTTTTACTCGCTATGTGGAAGAGAAATTGAATTGTCGAGGCAATGAGGGAGGTAGAGGAACCCTTTGGTTTATGATGCTGTCCACAGCATTACAACCTTCATGAAAGTTCAGTCTGACTTAGCAGATTTATAGAGTTTGGAGAACTTTTTTATCTGTGTTTCCTACCTATATAAAATAAACAAAGGAAAAAAAATAAAAGACAAGAAAGCTTCCTAATAGGGAAGTCTAGATCTGAAGAGCAAATTAAGGTCAATTCCTGCAAAGTATTCAAGCGTGAGCTAATTTTCTCTTTTGAGTAGTTTTACTTATGTTAATAGCCACTGTTCCTCAGTATATGAATTATTCATGTGCACAAGTCTTCACAAGACTTGAGCCTGCGGGTTACAAACTTGTATTAAGCACTGAGTGGCTTAAAAATATATTGGTAAAGAAGTACCGAACAACTTTTAATTGGTGCTCAAAAAGATAGCAATAGGAATGGTTAATTATTATGAATAAAGATGGTTAAACAAACACCACCTACATAATGAGAATGTAGTAAATAACTTCAATACATCTTCAACATGCTGTATTGCATATTATGCTTTCATTTTATGCATGAACTTTTTAAGGAACGTATGGCCACATTCATCCAAAGGAAAATGCACACACATTAAGCAGTACACTTCGGGCAGAGTTTTTGGCAGAAGAATGACTCTCATTTAAAATCTTGTTTATTGTCCCTTTATATCCACCAGTGTATTCTCAACTCTTCTGAGCAAGATGAGCAAGGATTGTTGGGAGGGTTGTTTGTTCTGGCGATATTTTTTTCAGTGGTGGCAATTTCTGGCAGTTCCCACTGTTTTAGTGACTAATGGCAAGCGGTGTCAGTCCTCAGGACCCCCGTCCCCGCTCCCCACAATACATATCTCTTACTGGGATATATGTTAGTGTCACTCGGGATACTGTATGACTCGACAAAACAGCATCTCTAACGTGCATGAGGAGTCTCACCTGCAAACAGGATCCTAGGAAGTCCTGCCTATATGTTCTCCAAAGTTCCCACTAAGTGTACAGCAGAGGTAGCATGTGATACCTGGTGTCTTCTGCTGGATTCCCACAGCAATCAGTCCACTGTCACTCCCTTTCATTTGTAGAGTTATCCCACCCACTGTTCTTCCCTCTGCTGAATGCAGCAGGGATCAGGGAAGCGGGCACCAAGCAGGGGAGCACAGCACAGAGGCAGAGGTCAGGCAGGGAAGGTTGAAAATTAGTATCAGCATGGATAGGAGAGCAAGGAGGGTACATGTCAGAGAAGAAGTAGTAATGGAGGCAGCGGTGGAGGTGGGGAAGGAAGGTCCCGGTACTCATGGGAGGAATCTGGGGCTCTGGCTATCTGAGCATGGACACACTGGAAGGAGACTGAAATGGCACCTCCTCCATAGTGGGGCTAAAACTTCTGCAAGAACTGCAGATTTCAGTCACAAATTGGTGAGGTCCTGCACTATGTCACTTTTCTTCCACCTTGGCACCCCTTTGTTGTGTTTGTTTCAAATAATTGACAATGTGATAAGCTCATTACATGTGAAACTTCTTCAGAAATAGCTGAAAGTGTGCAATTCTTTTTAAAAATCTATATACCATGTCTGTTATATGCTGTGTGCCAAAAAAAAATAATTAATACTGAGTAACAGTACATATCTTTTGGTGTTGGATTGAGTGGAAGAGGTCAGCTGCACTTAGCAATGGCAGGTTGCAGAGGACATAATCCAGTCCTTTGCACTCAATAGTTCATGGTTTTGAAAGGCAGCCACACTCAGAGTACTGAAATTTCTCCCCCAAAATCCCAAACCAACCTCAACCCAAAGACAGTTTGTTTCTTCTGTCAGCTTACTGAACTTGGGAGCATGAATGCACATTCAAATGGCTGTGGCATGGAGGAGAAGGAAATTGTTTTTCTGAAATGTGAGGCAGTGACAAGGTACAGGTGGGTGTCCCAGGGCACAGGATGAGGAGGCACTTTATAGCATTCAAGTGGCTGCCAGCAGCTTGGTGGTTTCGCTGCAGCCCACCTCACACATCATGTTTGTACCTGGCAGCAAAAACCAGCAGCTCTTCCTTCTTGCTCCCAGGTCCATGACTCTCCTGCGGCCACTGGGCTGCACTGGGGACACATTGTGCATCAGGAAATGGCATGAGGCATGGAAGGGGCCAGTCCCACTAGTGAGGCAGGAGAGGCAGCTCAAGCCCAGGGTGTCATGACACACAGACACTGTGGACGCAGCAGTGGTAATGGGAGCAATGGCTTTGGCATCTGCTTAGCCGATGAAGAACCTTTACACTTAAAATGCAGTTAGTCTTGATGTGTAAGTGTGGAAGCAGGTTTAATTCATACCCTCACCTCAATAAACTTGTTTTAACCCTGGGTCCTTGCCTTGTGTCAGGGGTTGGGGAATGCTGGACCCACCATCTGCAAACACCCCTACCCCAGTGGCCCCAACCAAGGCACCTCTGGTCTTTTGGTACATATTTTCTGCTAAAGCTGTTAGTTTTATCTCTTGTACCCATCCTCTTTGTTTTAGTAAACCCAGTAACTATCTCCCATTCTGAGCATCTTAGCACACAAGTTGAAATTTGTCTCCTGACAGCTGGTGCTGTTTTATTGTCCAGCTGACAGTGTCTAAAAGCTCCCACTGCCCTGTGACCTGCTCCATTAAACAGTGTCCCTCGACTGTAAGGACAGACTTTAATAACATTTGGATGCTTTCTAGCAGAAAATAGTGGGTAAAACGTTGGCATATCTGACAAATGATCAGAAAGGGTAGAACCTTTACCCCAGCACATACTGAGGGATCTGTATGTGTTGGATCTCATTAGCAACATGAAGTAATGAGTTGAGCTTTCCTGCCATCAAGTTTAAAAGGTCAGGCTGGGGATGATGTCTGTGAGAGGGTTCAGAGCACTGGGGAGATTGTCACCAAATTGTAAGCATTGTTTTCCAGTATCCATTTTTTAATTTGCAAAGCAGGTATCACCGTATTCTTCACCTTCGCTGGGTGCTTTGCTGACCCCTCTCCTCCTCCCTCTGCATATTAGACGGATACACAGGGAGGTTGGGGTGTGTGAGTGTATGGGCCATGGGGATGCTATTTGGGAGACTGGCTCCTCCACAGATATTTTTCTGATCTCAAGTAAAGCACAGTGCTTGCTTCCTCCAACCCTTCCCCATTTAAATGGTAGCATATTTCTGCCTGGCAGATTACACAAAGATACCTGAATTGCCTTCCAGCCCCTAAGAGGTATGGGGTGTATTAGTCCAAGTCAAGGAAGTATGGCATTAATACATGTTAGGGCTAATTCTCTGATAACTTTACAAGACACAACACCAAGCCATATAAATGTACCCTCTTACATTCTAACCTTCCTCACTTTTGGACCTCTGAAACATTTCAGGAAAGGCACCGACAGCTTCACAAATGTCCCAGATGTAGTTTTTGTGTATGTGAATGTCCTTTCCTTAGCCACCCCCTACAGTTCACATACAGGTCAAAGCCTCCTACGTTGAGTACATTATAACAGGGAATGTCTTTCTTTTTCTTCCTGCAGTGTGCAAACTGCATGTGTCATTGTGGCTGTAAATGGCTTAGTCCAGCAGTGAGAGCAAGGAAAACACAGCAACAGGGGCTCTGGGCAATGCTAGTAATTTGAGGGCCCCATGGTGAGCCTGCATAGCCAGCCTGGCCACCCCCTTGCTGTTGTGTGCCCATGGCAAGCAGAGGAAGGCTGGTTCAGGGTTGTACACGCATATTGCTGTCACACAAGTGTAGACATAGGCATAATGTGCTTGTGTACTTCTTTGCACAGCTGGCCCAGAGCTTGACAAGGCACTAAGTGGTATCATTATGTGGATCTTGGCTTATATTATTGATCTCTCTTTTCTTTTTGGAAACATGTATTTTCACTCACATGCAGTGTGATTTTTCTTGATATCTTCTGCATGATCTTTGTGTTGATGGGTCTGTTGCTTCTAACTCCAGCGACATTCAAAGTTGTGCAAGTGCTTTGCAAACATGCAAGATGAGTCTCTGCTTGAATGAGATTGTAATCTTTGAAGGCAACAGCAAACACTGAGCATGTGGATAACTTCTCAGAGCAGGCCTGAGAAAAGCTGGTCAAAACATGACAGTGCCATTAGGATCTAAGTGTTAAAATTCAAAATGTTTCAAAACTAATTATGTTCTCTGATTTCTCTTACATTGTCATTAATTGTAGTTAACATTATTTGTGCTTTCTCATGAAGATGTTGTCACAGTGTTTCTTAATGTCTTTTCCATTGATTTATCAGAGACTGGGATTTTAACATGTAAACATTTTAGTAGCTATTTTGGTATCAGTAGGTCACAATATTGGATAAGAAACAATTAAGCAGCTCAATGCTTTTCACAAGGTAAGAAAAATCTTATTACTGTGCTGCAGAGAGTTTTGTTCGATTAAAAAGCCATTCTTGCCAAAATCATTTATGGAGAAAAAGTCAACTGGCTTTTGCAGCTCATTCATCTCAGAGAGATGATGCCCTTCAACCTGCACAATGCAGAGCCTTGCCCTAGGTTTGAGTTATGACGATTTCCATGCCGTGAATGAGCTGCTGCTAGGCAGCTGCTTCAGCATGGCTCAGTGTCAGCGAGGCAGTTCCACCCCGACCTGAGGCAGAGAGACCTTTCCTGCTGCACGCAAATCCTGACTCTTCTCCCCTGTTTTGCAGTCTGTGACATAGAACTCAGTTTATTCATGCGAATAGTTTTATTTACATCAGGGCATTTACAGCAAAACAATACATTTCTTCATTGGGATTTAAGGTGCTGCTCATACCACAAACTGAAACAGGTTTGGAAACCAGTCCTTGGCTCAGAGGTTGAGTGGCAGCTCGGGCACTTTACACAGCACTTAGCCTGCGTCTCCTCAATGCCTCGTCTTGTGCCACTGTGCTGTCATTATTATGTGGAAGGATTTTTTTTCCCATCTGTAATGCCTGAAAAAATGTGAGGGTTTTCTCAACTACATTTTTTTTCCCTGTGGTAGGAGGGTGGCAGTTAGTTTAGCAAAACCTGCAGTGAGGTGTGCTGGTGTGTGGAGGTATTTGCGGGGCAAAGCCCAGGCACAGGTTGGGGGATGGAGCGGAGGGTGCCAGCCTGATGCAATCACAGCCATGCTGTCTTCTGGGAACGGGCCCTTGCATGTGGCCTCTCCCAAACCTTGCTCAAACAGGATCTGGGAAAGTTTTAGCTAACATACACCAAAACCCTGCCTGGAAGCGTGTTAACAGGTAAACAGGCTCAATAATCAGTAAGCCAGTGCTCAAACCTGCCTTTTGACCCTGTTTGAGCTAGTGGTATAGATTCTGTGATGCCTGTGTTCAGGAATAGGATGGGACTGCCTGTGACACCAGGTGTTGGCAGGGCTAAGGAACCATGAAACATCTTTCAATAGTTATTTATTTGGGTTCTTTTTTAATTACATTTTGGTTTGATGCTTCATTGCTATCTGTTGGATCTGATGTTTGTCTTTGAAAATTAACAGTTTTCTTCACTCCGAGCCTCCCTGAATGCCCCGTTTCTCGCAAGCACCATAAGCCTGCAGGCAGCTTCTCTTCTTTGCTCACATTCTTATCTTTAAGAAAATTCCCATTTGGCCAATGATCTTTTTTTTTAATTCCCCTCTAGATGTTCTTTTCTGCTACTCTTCAGACACTAGGAAAGTGCTGCAGGGTAAACTTGCTACCCTAACTTTGTATCACATTGAAAAATAAATGGAGAATATGAACAGTGAGTGCCTGTCTGATCGAAAGTGGTCTGGGCTCTAACAAGCCTTTGGCAAGAGCCTTTCTTTCCTTTTACCTGGCCTGTTGCAAGCAGGGTGCTCTTCCTAGGGGGTATTTTCTTTGGCCACATCAGCCCCATGCGAATAGACCTGCTGGCTCCCTGCAGTGCTGCTGAACGTTGCTGTAGCTCTGATGGATTTATATTTGCTGCTGCTCTGACCTACTGCCCGAGGCAGAGTATAACCAGGCAGCATTTCTCCTGCACCATTTAGATGATTTAAACATTTAGGAGTTTACATTAGCTTTCTCCTTTTGATGAATTCCTCATCTGCATTCAGAAAAAGAGCCTCATTACCTTAGGACAGAACCATTATTTACCTACCATTTATTTTTCAATATTTTGTTCTCACCCGAGAACACACTAATGCTTCCTGCAGCATGAACAGCCCCGAGTACTGCCCTGGTGAGCTGACAAACAAATCTCAGTGACCCTACTGCAAGGGGGAAGGGTGTGTGTGTGTCTTTGGAGGGGGTATAATTTTAGGAGGATAATGTGGTATTTGGTGGCACTTGGTCATAATGCAACAGAGCAAAAGAGGTGTTTAAAAAAAAAAATAAAAAAATCGTTACTAGAAGACCACTAACCAACCCACTGCTTATTGCTGTTATGAATCAGAAGATCCTTAAAAGGTTTTTAATTTCTCTTTAGAAGCACCTGCCCCCTCTCACGGCACTGAATGGTAGTTTTCCCTTGAAGACAGATACCACATTTTCCTGGACCAGTGACAGTATAACGCTGTATCTACATCTAGTGGTTTGCCCAGAACATTGCCACTGGCTCCAGCGAGGCTGCCAGGGCAGATGCAGCTCTGCCCAGAGGAGTGGGGTGCCCCAGGGGTGCCTGTCTGAGAACTTCCAGGGCTCAGCACCAACCTTTCCCCAGAGCATCAGTCATCACCCATGTCTGAGAAGTCTGCAGCTATTTGAGTGTACAATCTCTAACCCAAAGAGGTTTAGATGTCTCTGTGAAGAGTAATACCAGAGGAGTTCTTGTATGTCTGTGCTGTTACGCTGGTGACTTAAGTCTGGTTTTCTTATATATATCAGTATTGATACATCATTAACTTGGTATCACCTCTGTAGTGCAGTTAATAATCTCAATGCCTTTATATAGACTCATAGCATCATAGAATGCCCTGGTTTGGAAAAGGTCATCTGGTCCAACCCCCTTGCAGTAAGCAGGGACAGCCTCAACTAGTACTATGTGTACAGCAAATATAGCTGAAAGGGAGAGAAGACATGTGGAGAGAGAGGCAGTGCAGCTTGGCTTAATTCTTCATCTTTATTTTCCAGAGAACATAATCACTAAACACAATTAGAAGATGTGGGTCCCATCCGCCATCTCTACCCTGCCTCTGGAAAAATCACTCTGGATGTTTCTTGTTCTCCTTCTCACCTCTTTTTTCCACCCTTCATCAGTGTAGCCTGATTACTTGTTCCATGGCGCTTTGGGGTTGGTATTGCCTGTTTCTGTACACCTGAGTAACACTGGACACCTATAAAGCCTCAAGCATGGATGCAGTTTGGATAATTGTTCCTCAAGGTGAATGCACTGCACAGCTGTAGGTACCACTTTGGCTGTATCACACAGCTATGGAAGATGGGACACACCCCCTTGTCCCAGTCAAAGCTGTCTGTGATGGTTTGACATTGGCTGGATGCCAGGTGCCCACCAAGCTGCTCTGTCACTTCCCCCTCCCCTCCCCCCCCAGCTGGACTAGGGGGAAGAAGATAAGGTGAAACTCATGGGCTAAGACAAAAGCTGTTTAATGAAGAAGCAAAGCAATGCCATCTGCGGAAGTGAAAGAAAACAACAATTTATTCTCTATTTCCCATCAGCAGGTGATATCTGGCCCTTTTCAGGAAGCAGAGCTCCAAATGTGTAGTGGTTGCTCCAGAGTACAAGCCGATGTTCACCCTCCTCCTCCTCTTCCTAGCTTTTATAGTTCAGCTGACCTCGTATGGTATGGAACATCCCTTTGGTCAGTTTGGGTCATCTCAGTTGTGTCCCCTCCCAAGATCTTGTCCACCCCATCCCACTGCAGGGGGAATGTTGAAATCCAGCCTTGATGCTGTGCGAGCCCTGCCCAGCAGCAGTCACAACACAGGTGTGTTATCAACACTTTTCCAGCTCTCAATACAAAGCACAGCACCAGGGCTGCTATGGGGAAAATTAACTCCAGTTCAGTCAGACCCAGTACACTGTGTCACTTCAAGTGACTTTCTTCTCCCGTGGTCCCTTCCTCACTGCCTGTGCTCCCTGCTTGAGCCTCCTGCTTTCCACATCAGCCACATGCACACAGCTGGCTTCACTCCATCTCTCTCTGTGTCTCAGGAGAGGACCCACATTCTTGACCCCTCACCAGTGCTGGTGAGGTTCAGTGCCTCAGTGCCAGAGCAGCTCATCTCCCAACCACCAGCACTGCAAAACTGGAACTGATGATGAGCTACAGGTCCCAGAGCATTGCCAGTGCCCTGTCTGAGATGTCCACCAGTGTACCCTGTCTGCTTGCCAGAGCTGTGTGGAAGTCTTTGCCTGTTTGGATGGCAGCACAAGCTCTGCAGTATGTTAAAAAGCTTCTCTTTCTTGAGAGCTTCTTCAGTGTTGAGAGACAAGCCTTACTAGAAACAAAGCTGAAAGAATGCCAGATGGACAGAAAGATGCAAATACTTGACTGAGCAATTTTTGTATCATTGTTAAATCGATACGTTCAAACAGCAGGAGCCAGACCCTCAAAATCATGAAGGTGACACAACCCTGAGACTTATTTTTAAAGCCATTTGTGCCTTTCTCCTTAGTTCCTGCGCATGTTCAGAGGAGATTTTCAGCATTTTTACTGCAGCCATTGGCTAGGACTTAGCTCTTTAATTCAGTTTACACTTTAACTGTACGTGCTTAATGAGGCAATTCTCCTCTAACGATAAAACCCAAATTCCCTATATAGGCTATTGAGAAAGAGGCTGAGGGGTTCTGAAAGCCTCTGGAGTTGGTCTCATAAAAGTTATTACCCCTCTCCACAAATCTTGCATTTCTTCAGGCTAGGCACCATAGCAAAGCATACAAAATCTCCCCATGGAGGTTTAAGTAGCTCCTTCTCAGTGCTGACTATATAGAAAATCCAGGTGCTGCCTTTAGAGGAAATTTTTTTCTAAGACTCATCTGCTGGAACTGGGCTAGTAATGAAATACTTGAAGATTCAGCACAAACATGTAGAGTAAAAGTAACTAATAGATTCAGTAGCTGCAGATAATAGCAAAGTCTAGTAT
Organism: Actenoides lindsayi; assembly: GCA_025331215.1. Classification (NCBI taxonomy): domain Eukaryota; kingdom Metazoa; phylum Chordata; class Aves; order Coraciiformes; family Alcedinidae; genus Actenoides; species Actenoides lindsayi. The sequence continues at coordinate 14,211 of WTSP01005283.1, read as the reverse complement.
TAAAGGTGGCCAGAAAATGTAAGTTGCATTTAATGTTTCATTACAATTTAAGTAAGATGTGTTCTGGAAGATACAGTCAATACTTTGGTAGCTTCAGAATTATGGGACATGAAGAATAGTGTAAAAGGTACCTTAAATGTGATATAAAATATAAATCTAAATGATGAAGTAAAAAAAATAATCCAGCATTTGAAAAGAAAGAAGAAATTAAGTCTTCATTTCCTGAGAAAAAATTCTCTAAGTTAACTGGGACGCACTAAACTTTCTCCTTGGACACAAGGTCATTTTACAATGGAAAATTGTTTTATTAAAAAGAAAACCAAGTGTAATTGTTACCAATAAATATAAAATCCTACAGCCATTATGAAGCACAAACAGAAGAGACTCATGAAATACAAAATAGCTTCAATAAAAAGGGGTATTGAAACAACTGCATTCATCTCCACCACGGTCTCCCTTTTCCCCTCAAAATTTCTGCACAGTAAATGTGGACTGGATGCATTCAGGCAGCAGGAAAAGTTCTTGAGATGGTCCTTAACCAAATCCAAAGAGAACTATCACCTGGTTTGTTTGGTATAGACAAAATAATGAATTTACCATCATCAGACTTGCTCATAAGGAATCACTCAAGTTTTTCAAAAGAGGAGTCATAGAATCATAGAATAGTTTGGGTTGAAGGGACCTCAAAGATCATCTAGTTCCAACTCCTCTGCCATGGGCAGGGACATCTTTCACTAGATCAGGTTGCTCAAAGCCCCATCCAACTTGATCTTGAGCACATCCAATGATGGAGCAGCCACAGCTTTCACTGGGCAGCTGTTCCACTGTCTCATCACTCTCACAGTAAAAAACTTCCTAATTTCTAATATAAATCTACCCTCTTCGAGTTTAAAGCCGTTACCCCCATCCTATCACTATAAGGCCTTGTAAAAATTCTCTCCCTAACTTTCTTGTTGAGCCCCTTTAAGTATTGGAAGGCTGCTATAAGGTCTGCCTAGAGCCTTCTTTTCTCCAGGCTGAACAGACACAACTCCCTCAGCTTGTCCTCGTAGGAGAGGTGCTCTGGTCATCTTCATGGCCATCCTCTGGACTTGCTCCAATGGGTCTATGTCCTTCTTGTGCTGGGGGCTTCAGAGCTGGATCTCACAAGAGCAGTGGGCATCCCTTTCTAGTACCTTCTCTAAAAGATCAAAAGAACCCTCAGCAACCAACGAATCAAGTAAGTGAGTAGTCATAATAAATATGAGTCAGCCCAGATACTGATCATAGGGAGGAAAAAAGATCAGGTTCTGTTTTTCATTCACTCCTCCCCTTTTCCCTACCCACCCCTGCTCCAAATGCATGTGTTCAGCTGTAAATTTATAACTGCACTCTTTCGCACATATATCATGTTTGTCTGGAGATGAAAGAGTTTTGAGGAAGTTCTTTGTCAATCAGTGTTATTAATGACGTGGTGGTAAATCTCACTGTCAGAGTATTTACCAAGTAAATAAGTACTGTGTGGCCTAGAGGAATATTTTCCCAGTGAGGAAACTGGTTAAAAAAAAATTGACTTGTCTTTTTTTTCCCGTTACACCACAAAGTCATACGTGGGGTTGGGCACTCGTTCAAAGATGAACTCAGTTTGTATCTTACAGGATCAGTAATGTGCAGATTTTCTAGATGCATCACGTAGCCTGGAGTCCAACAGGTTGTGCAAAATGGATATATTTATTGATTGGACTGGAAAGAAAGGAAATATATGTATTGTTCCTATAATTTCTTTCTTTCTTTCTTTCTTTCTTTCTTTCTTTCTTTCTTTCTTTCTTTCTTTCTTTCTTTCTTTCTTTCTTT